>CATIWO010677627.1:0-16603 GCA_949673435.1 Macaranga tanarius | reverse complement strand
ATAATAATAATAATAATAATAATAATAATAATAATAATAATAATAATAATAATAATAATAATAATAATAATAATAATAATAATAATAATAATAAAGCAAATTTTTAAAGCGTAAAATAATACTGATAGTAAGTATTAAAATAATGGGCGCCGAGACACCTATCGCGCGAGTTTTAAGGAAAAGATAAAATATTTTTTTCCCAAAATTACCAGTTTACCTTTTATTTAATTAATAAAAAAATTATATAATAATTAAAAATATATATATTTTAATTATTTAATTAAATAAATTGATAAAATCTAAAATTTAAAAAAGAACTGGGTGAACTTGTCGTGTCATAATTTACAAACTAATATAATATAATATATTTATTTATTTATTTATGTATAATATATAAATTATTTAATAATAAAAAATATATATTTTAATTATTTCATTAAATAAATTGACAAAATGTAAAATTTAAAAAAGAACTGATCAACTCGTCATATTATAATTTACAAATTAATAAATTATAATTTTATTTTTTAATTAATTATTTAATTATTTATAATAAAAAAAAAAAAAAAAAGATGGTAAAATGATATTTGCTCTCCCCGAGCGCCAATGCGCGACACCAAACATTATCGTAAAATAATAATACTCACAAACAGTTGCAGTTTGGAAAGTCGACCATCCTTCGTCAGCACTTCTACTACCAACAATGACCGATTTGCCCTTCCCATCACCAACTAACATGACGTTTTTTTGCTTCGAAGGAAACTTAAGATTCTCATGGTAAGTTCCAGCTTTCACATAAATGACATTTCTACCCCCACCTCCCTCTCCCGCCAAACTAGACCTACTCATCACCTCAGCAATTGCCTCTCCTATGCTTTTGTGAGTTCCGCTCCCATCCTTTGCCACCACCGCATGCGCTTTTATCTCCGCCGCTGGAGTTTCCAGAAGCTTTCTGTCCGACCCCGATACCCATGCCGGAAAACCATTGTTCTCGGCCAACAGTTTCCGGCCACCATTATTAGACTCTTTTTTATTATAGTGATGAGACATGTATAGTGCTAAAGAGTTACTTATTTGCTGACTTAAATTTCTTGCTATAAGAACCATTTCTTGCTCTTTATTTTTATTTAACTTCAACTTTGATCTATCATTTTCAGTTAGGCTTTCTATGCATGTTTCTTGATTTGTAAGTGCAGCACTAAGCCATGTTTGGACATCATTATGGGTATGTTTAGGGTTTTTCTTGCGGTTGATGATATTGGAGAGCAAGTCTAAGCTATCATCAAGCAGCTCAGCACAATCAATCATGCCGCCGCGGCCACCACTAGCAACAGCAGCCAAATGGGTGTTGGCCGTCGGGTTAGTATGCTGAGAAAGAGTAGCAGTGGAAGCAAGTTTAAGAGCGGAATGAGCTTGTTTCAAAGTGTAAAGAACAGAGTGATCAAACAGATCTTTTGGGGATGATTGATCAGTTGTTTTCAATGATGAAAGGACAGATTCACAGGCTGATTTATAAGGGATGCCATTACAAGCAGAAGATGAAGTAATGGGTTGTTGGTTTGTATTCGTAGGTGATGGTGATCTTGAAAGCTTGGAGAATTGAGATGGTACAGATTTTGCTTCAATATAAAGATTATTGTTATTAGAACCTTCTGCTACAGAAGCTAAGGAGAAGATATTGATGATAAGGAAAATAAGTATAAGAGGAAATGAGCATGTTTTGGTACTATTAAAATTCGCATGGGAGAAGCTAGTAGTTGTTGGCATTGTATGCAAATTGTTGGGGGCTTTTGATAAGAGAAATAGAAACTGATGTGGGCATCAACGTATAGGCTAACTCCTATTTATATAGAAGTTTTTATTTATTTTTTTATTTTTATAATAATAACGATAACGAAAAACTGGTTATCAAAAAAACTTAAATTATTTGCAACAAAAAAATTGTTCATGTCAGCCAGCTTAGGAGGGGAATAAAACAATCAATAAGTTACATATTCTTAGGCTGGGATGATAATAATTAGCATGTTATTGCCATTTTCTTAATTTACTTCCATTGCACTAAAGCAGCTCTAGCTATCAGGTAGGTGCAACCTCTGCACTTCTTTTTTCTGTCAATTTATTACAAATTTAAGTTGGATGGCCTCTGCAATTTTTTCGAAAGATTTTTATTTATTGTAGCACATCATTAACTAAGTTTATATATGTCATATGTCCAAAAATTTGTTGTAATATTTTGAGTATAGGTAAGAATTTTTCTCATCTTTTATTTTATTAGATTAAAAGAGATAAATGTTTTGTCTTTAAATTTTTCAGGTTCTTTTTAATTTTTCAAGAAAAGTAATTATTTTATGTGATTGCATTCTGGTTTTATATGCAGGAAAGGACAGGCACACTCAAGCTTTTACGTGATGAAATTTAGGAGCAAATTTTGTTATTATCAGTGAGTCAGAAGTAAAAACTATGGAAATTTTAACCAAGTAGATTTTTCTGATAAAGAATTTTTTTTTATTTTAATAGGTAAATAATTTGCAATCATTTTCGAATGTTTTAGAAGTGGGGATACTTTTGGTGGAAATTTATTTCAATTTTATATTTTTTTTAAAAAAATTATAAGAAAGCATTTGCAAAATATAAAACTTTATTCACGCATTCATTCACTTGCTAATTAATAATATTGAAATTGAAAGGACAGATTTGCACAAAATAGACTTTTTAATTTTTTGATGGGAAACAAGTCTTAATATTGGGACTTAGTTTGAAAAGAAAGATTGGGACTTCACAAGTGAAGGTTACAGGAGGGAGGTCCAGGATAATGCTAATTAATTACACATAAAAAGAAGCAGAAATTAAAAATGTTGTCAATTATATTTGAAAAGTATAAAGGTGTGTTTATTTTTAAATCAAATATTCAAAAGAAAAAAGTGTACTAACACATTATATGATACATTCAAGAAAAAAAAAATTATACAATAGGAAATGATTTTTCACATAAAAGACTATTAAAATAAATAAAAATTAATTTTTTACTATTACCGAATTTAAACCCTGTAATTAAGTTACTTTTAGGGAAAAAAAAAAAATTACTAGACTGCTCCTACTTGGCTAGCAAATAACTATATCGATCTTGTAGTAAATATAACATTCCTTCAACTTTTATTCAATTATTAGGAAGTAATATAATATGTAACAACTACAGTAAAAGGATAATTAACAATTAATATATTAATTATTGATTTGACATCTTTTTTAAGATAAAATAATATTTAGGAAAAATATTGGTGTCTCTTAGAGAGATATGAATAGTGTCATCTCTCTAAGAACGAAAATCCTAAATTATTCCTCCCTCATATTAAATGTCCCCATGTTAATGGGGCAAACAAGTAATTGTCTCTCACCAAATTTTATCTTTATTTGGTGAGAGATAGTACTATTCATGTCTCTCTAAGAGACATGTATCATTACCATAATATTTAATATCGTGAGTAGCTATATGAATACGACTAAAATACCTCTTGCCCCATGTCAATTACAGCCCTTTATCATCAGGTAAAAGAAAGGTAAAATTATAATTTTAAAAAAAAAAAATTATCTTCTCTGGTTCATAACGTCACTACTAGCCACATCTATCACGGTCTTTTAAGAAAAGACATTGATCATGTTGTCTCTTAAACATATATCCAGAATTGTAGTTATAGTAATATGAATCAATTTTTAGTTTATTTTTTATATTGATAAGGAGATGAAACAATCTAAATATTCAATTTATTTAATATATACATATAAAATATAATAATTTTCACTATTGTTTGAACAGAAACTGCATGCATAATGCAATTTTTTTAACTAATATAAATTACAAGATTACTGTTTACTAATTTGTATTATTTAATGTGAAAAGGTATTCTAAGAAATGACACCACTTGAGTTTGTAAATTGACTTAAAATCCAAAAAGAAATGGGAAAAATAGTTGATTAGAAAACCTAACCACTCAGTTTGGCTCAAGTACAAATAGAAACCTCCATGCTTGTTGATGTCAAATTTGTGGGGCTATCCTATATATTCTACCCTTCCATTGCTGCTTGCTGGGAATAGGCCATTACGTGTCAGTTGTCACTAAAATTGTTTCGTTTTCTGAATTGATTATTTTCTAAAGCTTTGTTTATTTTCAAAAAGGCAAAAGGTAAAAAAAAAAACTCCATGAACTTTCCCGTGAAGAGTAAAAAAATCACTAAACTAAAAAAAGTTTATAAAAGTCCATAAACTCTTAAAAGTGGTTCAAATAAGCCAATAAACTCTTAAAAATGGTTCAAATAAACCCTTTTATCATTAAAAAATAATTTAAGTATTAAAAATTTTATGATTCTAAAATTTTATAATTTAACAAAGTATACTTCCTGTTTTGAAAAAATAAATAATAATAATAGTGAGTAATTTCTTTTTGAGTAATTTTAAGCTGCATGATTTGCGCTACAAAAAGGGTATTTTGGAGATTTTATTTTATTTTTAGGATAATATTGCATTTTTGATATATATAAATTTTATTAAATGACAAATATATATTGTTAATTTTATATTCTGAATTTTTAAAATATTATTCTTAAATTTATTATTTAAACATGAAAAATAAATCTGACATGTAATATTTTAGAGAGAGAGCTGACCTATAGATTTTGGCCATATTAATCAAAAACTTTTATATTAAAGATTTTCATTTATTTATTAAATAAAAATTTTTATATTTATATTTATAT
Source organism: Macaranga tanarius (assembly GCA_949673435.1). Lineage (NCBI taxonomy): Eukaryota > Viridiplantae > Streptophyta > Magnoliopsida > Malpighiales > Euphorbiaceae > Macaranga > Macaranga tanarius. The sequence goes on along the minus strand of CATIWO010677627.1, from coordinate 11,851 downwards.
CATTTATATTTATGATTCTAAAATTTTATTATTTAAATTTCATGAGCCTCAATTGTTAATATTTTATAACATCATAATTTAAATAACAAAATTTTAGAATCATAAAAAATTTTATAAGAATCAAAAAATTTATACTTAAATTATTTTTTAATGATAAAAATATATAGTTTAGAATAATTTAGATCAATAATTTTTTAATGATAATTTTTACACTTTTAAATAAATTTTAATAAGAATGAAAATTTTTACACTCAAATTATTTTTTAAGAATAAAAATATATGGTTTAGAATAATTTATGTCTATAATTTATTTAATGATAATTTTTACACTTTTAAATAAATTATAATTTTATGCTTAAAAATTATTTTTAAGAAAATAAGTAACATAAGCTTTAGAATAAATAATTGTCAAGAATAAATTAAATTTTTCTAAATAACTAATTTTTTAAAAATAATTGTGCACTCTAAAATAAATTTTAAAAACAAAATGTTAATTAATAAAAGATAAATAAACATTTTAAATTTTAAAAATATTTAGGGGTTCATTTGAACCACTTTTAAGAGTTTATGGGCTTTTATAAACTTTTTTTAGTTTAGTGATTTTTTTGCTCTTCACGATAAAGTTCATGGAATTTTTTGTACCTTTTGCCTTTCAAAAAAAAATATTTTTTAAATAATTCTGAGTTTTCTGATATTTAGAATCGCAAAAAAATAATTAATTGAAATATATATCATTAGTTAGTACTACTTAGTAGTGGTACGGCACTTTACGGATACAAAATTGCACTTCTGTTGGTAGATGTAATTTAACAAAGGATAAATACAGATAAGTATTTTGTGGTTTAAACATTTTACCATTGAGGGCTTATAGTTTTTTTTGTGTCACTTCAGTACCTTATGATTTAATATGTATAGCACTTAGATGACAAAATTTATTACAACTTGTAATTTCTCAACCCTTCCAGCATCTAAAAAGTATGATTTTTAATTTTAATTAAATCCTTATAATTTTAATAAAGATTTAGTTAATGACATTGTCTATAATGTTTAGAATTTTTTTTTTTTGTAAAAATAAAAATATGAAAAAAATTATTTTAATTATTTTAATTTTTTCTATTATTATTATTACTTAAAATTACCATGGATAGACTTATTATTTTCCCCTCTATCAAATTGTATTCAAATTTTAATTTTTGGATGTTTGAGAAAGGAGAAATAATGAATTGTAATATAATTTGTCACCTAAGTACTATAAATATGAAACCACATGATACTGAAGTGTCACAAAAAAATCCATAAACTCCTGATACTAAAACTCTTAAACCACAATATACTTGTTAGTACTTATCCCTTTAATAAATTTAAATTTTTCTGTATCTATGTATAAGAGATATCTGTATTTATTATTCATAGAAAATGAAAATTTTCTAATGTTAATGTAATGTAAAAAAATGTTTTAGCTAATTTTCAATGTTCTTCCCAAATAGTTTTTTTTTTTTCTTTTTTGGAATTCATTTTTCATGGAAAATGATTTTTACTGGAATTCACAAATAAACATCATTTTCGACCAAACAAACAAAGTAATACTCTCTTGTTTCTTAAAGGGCAAAAAAAAAAATGATAAATTGAGAAACCTGCTCTCAACTCTCAAGAAACAAGATAAATTGACAACCTTTTGAGCTTGTTATCTGTTGGCTTTTCAATTTCGGGGTGATTGCTGCATATCACATATTAATACAACTATGTTCTGATAGGCTAATATTTTATGTCAAAGGCATCTTATAAATATATATACGTGGATATTACACATGAAACTTATCATTCCTACATTTCGATTTCTATTTAGAAAAAAACAAATAATTAAGATATAAAGACAGTCAAACTGCTGTGATTATATATTATAATTTTTAGTAATTTTTTAATGGATAATAATATATATCTCTCTAAGCGACATGAATAGTTCTGTCGTTTACCAAATGAAGATAAAATTTTACTTTTAAAAATTATTTATTTGGCCCCATTAATAGAGGGACATTTGAATGAGTAATTAAGGGACAATTTTGAATTTTACAAGTCGAGAGATAGAATTATTCATGTCGCTCAGAGAGACACAAATCATTACCCTTTTTTAATATTCGATGTTACATGATGATATAATATTAATAAACGTAAAAATATCTATAAACACAAAATTTCTGTATATAATATGCAAATTAGTGTGTACAATGTATAAATCAGGATATCTTAAAAACATTCATAAGATTAAAAGTAACTAATCATCAAATATTATGATAAAATTACATATAATTGCAATATCGAAATAATAAAAGACAATAACACTCAGAAATTTCTCCTAGTATATCTATAAATCAATAGACATGCAAATATTGTAATTTTATTTCTTTTTTTTGTTAATTAGTTCTGACTGAGATTTAAACTTAAAACATGGCATTTGATGACTCCAATTAGTAAGCAAAACTTATCGATTGTAAATGTTTTCAACACTGTTGGAATAGTCACACCCTTGAAAATACTCAACAACTTGCATGCAAATACATATGTATCTGAATGTTAAAAAAAAAAAGACTAAAAAGCTCCAAAAATTTCTGGAGTCAACTTATTTTTTAAATAAAAACTAATTTAGAATATTTTAAAATAACGCAATACATAAAGATTTTATGATTATTCATCTCAAAACTAAAGGTAATCACCACATTTAAACCTTCAAATTTATGATTTGACGAGAAAATAAAGTATTATGAATAAAACTGCATAATTAATACATGAAAGAATCATAAAATAAAATTCTTAACAAGCCAAAGTAGTCCAGCTAATTGTTACTTTGGAGGTGCCTATTTTAATTTTTTACAATAACACAATTATAAGTATTCATGAAATATAAAAATTTGAATCTCCCATGAATGATAATATTTTTTTATGATATATTCCACTCTAATGTCAATTTTATATTCCATGAAAAAAATGTCAATTTTATATCACAAAACAATTTTAATTTGATTTTTAAACAAATTCAACTAAAAGTATTAATAGAAAAATTGACGCGGGGCAATTTGAGCAAAGGAAATTTTGGCGAACATCAAAGGGATCGTCTCAGCTATAATTGCAGAAAACCTGCAATCACAGGTTTTTCTTGTTGCTGCAATTGCAAGTTTCCTGAAGCGTGAAGTACTGTTGCAGTTGCAAGAAATCTACAATCGCAAGTTACCTATTTACAACAATGTGTATGTATTTGACGATTTTTTTTCTTTTCTTTTAGTTATTTATTTTATAGGTTTATTTAATTATTTAATTAGGATAATTATTTAAGTAGGGATAATATTGTATTTATCTAGGATTTTATTTTTATTTTTAGTTTCCTACCTTAGGGTTTGGATGTTGTCCTATATATACGTAATGTTAGGATTTTTGTATAAGACTTGTTATGAATGTTTATCAATTGAATTAAAGCTTTTGCTTTATTTTGGTATCTGGATTGAGGCTTTTTCTTTAAGTCTTTGGATTAAAACTTATTTTTTCTTAATAATCAAATGTGTTTTGATTATCCCACGCTACACACTACGTCAGGTGGTATCAGAGTGGGTTTCTGCCAATCGATGGCCTACACTGGTGGTAGTGGTGGCAACTAATCCCATGACGATGATCGAGAATTACAGGTTGTTTAGAGAGCAATTAGAGAATAGCAACAACAATTGCAAACAATCCAAACCCAATTGCACGCCTACATGAGGGCTCAAGGGTATAGGAATGATAATATTGCACAAGACGAAGGAGTTAGCCCCCGTCCAACCCATTTTTAATCCTATTCTCAGGAATCAAAACCAAAAAAGACCAACAATGGATTATGAAGAAGATATGGCTGAAGAGGTCGACCTATAGTTATTTTCAATTCAACTTGAAAAAGAAGAGGAAGGAGAATCTACCAACTGCGTCAAGTGGTATCAACCTAAAAAGGAGGAAGAGAAAAAAGTGCATTTGATGATTCAAGAAATTAAGGAAAAGGTTCGTGTTGAAATTAAGAAAGCCATTAATGTGGAGATTAAAGAAGAAATCGATATTGAAAGGGAAATTGATAGCAATGATAAAGATCTTAAGAGTGAGTATATTGATTTCCTTGGAGTCATAAAACTTGATTGCATTACAATTAATTCGCTTTTGAAATTTATGAATGTTACAAAATATCGAGTTGAAAGAATTATTTTTAGTTCTTTCATTAAGGCACGAATATATTTGAAGTATTTATTTTTATGGCATGAAAGACTTCCATTTTCAAACAAAAACTCGAGGATGAGTTTTCTACAAGTAGAGGTGACTGACGTGGAGTATTTTAAGCAAAGAAAGATTTAGTGAGCATCAAAAGGATCATCTCTGCTACAATTGTAGAAAACTTACAATTGTAGGTTTTCCATGCTGTTGCAATTATAAGAAATCTGCAATTACAAGTTTCCCGAAGCGTGAAGTATTGTTGCAATTACAAGAAATTTGCAATCGTAAGTTACCTATTTACAGCAATGTGTATTTGACGATTTTTTTATTTTATTTTAGTTATTTGTTTTATAGATTTATTTAATTATTTAGTTAGAATAATTATTTAAGTAGGGATAATATTGGATTTATTTAGGATTTTACTTTTATTTTTATTTTTAGTTTTCTACCTTAATTAGGATTTTAGCTAGGGTTTGAAGGTGGTCCTATATATATGTAATATTAGAGTTTTTTGTATAAGACTTGTTATGAATGTTTATTAATTAAATTAAAGCTTTTGCTTTATTTTGGTCTCTGGATTAAGGCTTTTTCTTTAAGTCTTTTGGATTAAGACTTGTTTTTTCTTAACAATAAAACGTGTTTTGATTATCCTATACTACACACTGCATCAGGTGGTATCATAGAGGGTTTCTCTTAATCAATGGCTTACACTGGTGGTAATGGTGGCAACCAATCCCATGACGGTGATCGAGGATTGCAGGCTGTTTAGAGAGTAATTAAAGAATAACAATGGCAATTGAAAACAATCCAAACTTATTATTGACAATTGGGTAATGGACAAGGGCGTAAGAACGATGATGGTAGCGAACAAGGTAGAGGAGTTAACCCTGCAATACCCATTATTGATCCCATTCCCAACAATCAGAACCAAAAAAGGGTAGTTGTAGGTTATGATGATACTTCTGATGATGACGCTGACCTTGGTGAGATGGCGAACTCGCGTGGAAGGTTTGGTAGTAGAAGATAATGGCAACTGAATTACAGAGGTAACAACGAATACAAACTAAAGGTAGATATCCCTAACTTCAATGGTAATCTTAATATAGAGGGATTTTTAGATTGGTTAACTGAAGTAGATAGATTGTTTGATTATACTAAGTTTTCGGAGGATAGAAAGGTGAAGTTTGTTGCTTATAGATTGAAAGGGGAGCATTGGTTTAGTGGGAGAGATTAAGAGAGACTAGGATGAGAGAAGGGTGTGGTCTGGTTCAAACTTGGTGTAGGATGAGGCAATTATTACAGGGTAGATTTTTACCTCTAGACTATGAGTGGTATCTTTTGCAGGCCTATCAGAGGTGTTCATAGGGTACTAAGAGTATGAATGAATATACCGCTGAATTTTGTAAGGTTGGCGGAATGGAACCAAATGTCAGAGAGTGAAAACCAACAGGCGGTGAGGTACTTTAGTGGGTTAAAGTTATCCATTAGAGATAAGATTGAGGTGCAAATGGTGTTTAGTGTGTAAGAGGCTAAGAACTTGGCCATAAAAATCGAGTTGCTAATTTCCGTCGGTAAATTATTGCATTCTAGTAGTGCATGAGCCTTGGATATCCAAAAAATAACTCGAGGACGAGTTCTTTGTAAGTGGAGGTGAATGATGGAGGTTATTGATCGAGCAATACTGTTGCAATTGTAGAAAATCTAGAATAGCAGATTTCTTCGTGAAGCTGCTGCTGCAATTGTAGAAAATTTGCAATCACAAGTTTTCACCCGTAAAGCATACTGAAGCATGCTGCTGCAATTGCAGAAAATTTGCAATTGCAAGTTGCCCGATCACAGCAATATGGATTTAACTTTTTTTTTAAAAATTTGTTTTAGCTATTTTGAGATATTATTTATTCCTATTTTATCCTTTTATATCTAAATTATAAATACTTTATGTTAGGGTTTGTTTTGGAGGCTTTTTTCCAATTTTTATCAACTCAATTAAGCTTTTGCTTTATTTTTTCTAGATTAAAAATTAAATCTCTAAATTTGAAATTTATGTATTTTAATAATTAAATGTGTTTTGGTTATTCAAACTCCACGATGCGTTAAAAATTCTCGCCACCATCATCATACAACTAGAAATACTTTCTAACAATGAATAACCACAAAAACTCATGAATGGAATTAACAAGATCTCCGTAAACTAATAATAAACAAATTTCATAAAAAAAATTGAATGCCAAAATTTAAAGGATATATCTTTATTGAATAGAAAATAGGTTAAAAAAAATAAAATGAACTTTTATCAGTTTTTGACCAAAATTACGGATGATTCTGTAAAAAGTAGAAGAAAAATCATTACGATTTATTAATATAAATTTAAATATGTTACAAAAGTACAACTATTGCCGATTTTCACTTGGAGACGTGATATAATTTTTGAATTAAGGTTTCATTTCTTATTTGATATATAATAAAGATTTAATATCTCAAAGTAATTAATGGTATGTTTGGATACAAAGGATTTCATCATTGATTTAGATTTGTATCAAATCTCTTGTTTGGTAACTATATGGATTTGTATTAATAAGAATTTGAAACAAATCTACACTAAATTTAAAAGTTCATTCTATGAGGATTTCAAATAACATCTAATTACATGTCATTTGAAATCTTTATATTTGAAATCTATAATTTCAAATCAAATGTTTGCATCCAATCATAACCTAAGAGAATTTACTTTTTTCTTTTAAGTAATTAATATGAAAATTTTCATTTATGTGAATATACAAAATTGATTCGGAGATTGCGTTATTAATATTTTTATGAGAGATTTATTTTCTACTAAGTGAAAGCTTATTTTAAATAAAAGCTAGATTTTGTTAAAATGTCGTTTTATTTAAATAAATTTGAACAAACGAAATGTCATGTATTTTAAGTATAAAATTTAATTAAAAACCACTAAATGTAATAGTTTAATTATCTAAAACATGACTTGAAAACAATTGTTTGAATAAGAGGAATCTCTTTTTGAAAATGAAACAATTGTTTGTGGTGGATATTAACCATAATTATGAGGCAATTTCCTCTCATTGAACTAGTATTCGAGTGGTCGAATTCTGTCTCGTGATGCAAAATAAATTTAAAAATAAATCTCTTTCTCTTTCTCTTTTGAAAAGTTTTCCGTAGTACTAAAAAAACAAAAACCTCTCCATGTCATGGCTTAATTGAAGTTTTTGACATTTAAATGTGAAATATGAACCACAAAATATTTTTTTCCTTTGTTAAAAAATAAAAGAAGAACCACACAAACATAATGCATAAAATGACCTTTGAAAATGGACTGCCATCAGAGAAAAAAGTGAGTAAAGAATTAAGCAAGTGGGACATTCGAATGTTATGGCCTAAAAATGACCATATTTGTTGCTAACCACAAGGCTATACAATTGGTTAGGCATCATTATCATCATTTCTAATTCGTTATAATGTTCCAATCATTCTTTAAGCCCCTAAGATTCTAATCTTAAGAGTCCTTAATTCATGAGGCTTTTTGGAAAAGGTTGGCTAAGTACTTACAAGTATAAGAGGCTTTAACTTTTTTTTTCCAATTTGGATAATTTTATATACAGTGCTTTAAACTTGAATCTTTTTTTTTTTTGTTAATATTATTAAACTTCAATTTGCCTCTTAAAAATTCTTGAACTTTGGTTTTTATAATCTAAAAGCCATTTGATTTCATTTAAAATTTTATTAAAATATTAGACATAATAGAGAAATATTGTACAATAAAAATTATCCTACCTTCTTAATTATGTTAAAAATTAGTAATTTTACTTTTTTTTTTTACGTTTTGTACATTCTGAAAGAAATTTAGATAATAAGAACTTTCAAGATATAAATATTTAAGTTGAAGAATTTTTAAGAAATATTGAAGTTTAAAGATATAACTAATAATAATAATAATTAAAAAAAAAACACACATATTCAAGACTTCAAGTTTAGGAAATATTAGGAGTAGGCAAGAATCTTCAACAGTAGAAGTTATTTTTTCTTCTTTTCTTGTTACTTGCTAATTTTTATGCACGTAATACCATTTATGTGTTCGCAACTTAGACAAGAAGAATTTTAATTAATTGTTTGTTATCAGCTATTATATTTAAATTTGTAACACAAGTTAATTTAGTTACAATATGTGGATATTTACCAGTTTTTTATTAATTAAGTATAATATATACACCCATTGTATATGCGGCTCATCCAATAGTGGGGTGCTGGCAAATTATTTCCAAAAGAAGAATACATATCTGTTGGTTTGGTTTTCTCTATAATCAAACTTCAATTAATACTGTAAAAACTGCATTCACTTACTTAACACTTACCATTTAAAGTTTTTGTAGGATTAATTAAGTTGAAATCAAGGGTAATCTAGCTATAGTAGGACATGGATATGGATGTCTCCAAACATTTATCGTAATTTGTTGAACGTATTAATCACTCAATCTATTTTAAGTGTTTGATAACAATAATTTGAAAATGCAAAGCACCTTCATCTTGATCTCTTTAATATTCTAATAATTAGGTAGGAGGTTCTATTCATAGCATAAGGGAAGATTATTTGGATTTTGAGGTGTTGAAGGGTCGTATTCGATGATTAGCTACTTAGTGTAATCTCATTTTGCTAAAATCCTTATCTTTATTAGCCAAAAGTGCTTCTTTTTATTCTTGCTTCTTATATTCTCTTTAAGCAAATCATGAATTTTTAGAAACCCAATTCCCAATTTCTATCATTTTCCCCCTTTTCAATTTCTTTAGTGGTAGTGCTTTTATTTTGTTCTTTGTATATACCGTTATGTGTTTTAGAATATCTGAAAGGGAAGTAAAATTAACCTAATGATGGCCTTATATGTAAATTGTAGTTGTATTTAAATTTTATTTTTAGATAAAATAATCATATATATCTTAAATTTTACATATTTCTACAAATATATTTTTTATTTTAATTCATATTAATTTAAATATTGTATTAATAGTATTCAGTAGAAAAAAAAGTATTTGCCAATTAAGAACATAACCTGACCAAGTAAATATTTATTATTTGATATAAAAAATAAATTAATAATTAATGTTCTCTCCGTTCCATTCCAATTATCGTTTAAAAAAATAAAATTTGTTCCACTTAAAATGATATATTTAGATTACCAATAAAAAATAAACTCTTCTTTCCAACTTCACCCAAATATTGGTTTTAAAGTTTGATTGGAGCACTAACTTTTAGTCTTTCTAAAAGAGGATAATATATTTATTTGTACTTATAATTATACATATTAAATGAGAAATTTTATAATGATCACGGCGCATGATGAGTTGGAAGGTCAAGCCAATAATATAAAGTCATTTAGGGTTCACTCATGTGATCTTTAGATTTTAGTTTTTATCACTTTCATTAAATACTAAATTTTGATTGGTTTGGCTTTCTAACTCATCATAGATCAGGACCACTGTATAATGTCTCATATTAAATATGATTATTAATCTTTGTGACACTACCTTAAATGACAATTGGAATGGAACGGAAGGAATAATAATTATAGTAAATACAATCCCCTATAAATAGTTTGAGTAACAAAAAGTATAGATATCAAATGTAAAAATTAGAATTTAATCCCTATTCCTCTGATTCTCTACCTTGTGGTAGAGAATTATATTATTTCAACCAGCTCAAATAAATAATTATAATAAATGCGACATTTTTCTCATATTCATCTTTAATTTTTTTTTTTAAATTGCAGTCACATGTTGACTAAAATAAAATATTTCTAGTTATTAACTGTCTAGTCAGAAGAATTTACCACTATGAAGATTAAGAGAAGAGGAATCCATTCATGTATTTCAATGGAATTTTTAATAATAAAATAGGCTGGAAAAAAAATAAAATTTGAAATGTCCTTATTGGCTTGTATACCAAGTCAGAATATGAAATACCATATGGTATTTCAAGCCATCATTAGTATACACCTTTTTGTAGATTGATAAAATTGATAAAAAAAATTTTGGCTACTTTGAACCGGGATTAAAAGAGATTAACTGATTAAGCGTTATTTTTAAAATATATTAATTTTTTTATTTTATAATGCATTAAACTTTTTTATCTTGTTTAATAACAGTGTAAATATTAAAATTAACAGTTAACCCTCTTAACAATTAACTCTATTTAAAAATTAACTCTATTTAAGTGCATTTTTTAACCTAGGTTGAAGTAATATAAAAGTCCATAAAAAAACTTCTTACTAAAAAAATAAAAAAAAAAAATTCATTTTTCTATTATTTTGGTCCATAAAAATTATTTTGGAATTTTCATTTTGTTCATTTTTCATTTTGCTCATTTTTTCTATATTAATAAAATGGATAAATCAATTTTTTATGATAATTTTATTATTTCTTTTTTTTATTTACAAATTTTATTTTATTATTGTCACTTGTGTTTTTTTTTTCAATTCTCATGTCAATTTTTAAAATGCTAATTAATGAATTGATCATATTAATACTGATTAGATATTATTTTCACCACTTTGAATTTAATTTATAAGAAATTCTATCAAATATTAAGCATATATGTTTTCATGACTTGTAAGTTAATTGTTGAAACGCAATTTTAATTTTAAATTTTTATATTATTCTTTATCAATTAAGTTACATGAAATTTATCCCAGTCTTTTTGTGTCTATGAATTTATAAATATATATTATATATTTTTTATCTTAATAAAAACTTGTTTAATAATTTTTTAGTTATATGATATTTTTAAAATTATTTTTTCTTATAAAAATATAATAATACAATTATTTATATATTTATTTATTTTTAATTATTTCATATAAATTTTATTAATTATATTAACAGTTTATCCAATACATTTTATTTACTAAACCAAGTTAACAATTTAACTATTACATCTATAATAATTACTCTCTTAATATTTACACCTATAACTGTTACACCTCATTTCTTTAACTCCAATCTAGACATACCCTTAAGAATATATATATATATATATATATATATATATATATATATATATCAAATTGCTATAAATTAAAATTAATAATATATCTATAAAAATAAATAAAGTTTAAAATAACTAGAATCATTTTATCTTACTTTAAATTTTTAAATTGAATTTACTATATACTTTAAGCAACAGATTTATAGTTCTAATTGATTTTTTAAACTAAATGATTGATCGACAATTATTGGAGTACCATGAGCAATATAATAGTGATGAATTATTATTCTTAATCTCTTTTAGTATGCAACCTCGAAATTTTTTTATTTAAAATAACAAAATAAACTTTTTCTGAATAGATTGGTAAGAAAAGCAATGGCACAACTTTAAGCTAGAAAATAATGGCAAGCTATGTAAGGCCATCTCCAACCATAAACGCCAAAATGCAGCGAGTTTTACACCAAAATACGTTTTCTACAGTAATTTCTCTCCAATCCATTACACCATTTTTTACACCAAAAAGAATATTCTCTCAGCATATTCTTTTTTATATCTCAATTTATAATATTTATACATCACATTACATCCATATTTATATTTTTTTTAATAAACTCCTCCAACAATAATATAATTTTA
>CATIWO010677273.1:0-14383 GCA_949673435.1 Macaranga tanarius | reverse complement strand
TAAACCCTAATTAATAAATCCTTAATAAATTTAAGCACCTAAGGTATTCATGCAATATTAATAATTAATCAGTATCTCTACTCAAATTAATATTAATAGCTTTTATTCTAGATCCCTAAATATTAATCTCCTCTCGGTCTCAAAATATTCAGCATGCAATGATTTAATGAGTTGAAAACAACCTTAGGTATAAATCTTCTCTTGATCTCAATATACCTAATGAAAGAATAAAATCATTAATTAAGCAAAAGAATAAAAACTATAAACATAATCATGAACTGAGGTTATAATTAAAAAGAAATTTAAATTCAATACATCTATAGGTTACTAAGATAACTCTAGCACAAAATAAAACTAAGCTATCATGATGATGAAAAACATAAGAAAATAATAAACGACTAAAGAATTTATCAAAAATGATATAAAGATTAGAAAATAATAAAACTCCTTAATCTTTGATAATTGGCTCCTTGATTTTCTTCAGTCTCCTAAAATTCTTGTCCTCTGACGACTCCTTCAGATAATATCCCTTTTCTTAGCCTCTACTATCTATTTATATAAAATCCTTGAAGCATGACTCCTTATGATAATATCCCTTTTCTTAGCCTCAGTTATCTATTTATATAAAACTCTTCAAAATCTTCCTCTTTTGCTTTGATATGCACGGCCGTGCAAAATTAGCAACATGGCCGTGCATATGAATTAGCATGGGCGTGCATTTTTGTTGCATGGCCGTGCATATCTTATATTTTGGCTTTAGTGACACGGCCATGCAACAAATATGAATGGGCCTGCGGTTTTAATCATGGGCATGCAAATCAACTTTATGGGCATGCATTTCATTGCATGGGCGTGCATATCAAATGGCACAGGCGTGCCTTCTTTCTCATTTGTCTTTAGTGACACGGGCATGCTCCTAATAATGCATGGGCATGTGGTTTGTCATTGATTGTGTTTATCACACATCAATACAATCCACATGCTTCCCTATTACTTAGAAAATAAAATAACAACCAATCAGAAAATATAAAATCCTAATTTATATTAATTATGTCTAATTATTCATCTAATTAACCTATATTTCCTAATATTTCTTATTATTCAACTTTATTAATTATTATTAAAAATAAGCAATTATTTAACTAAAAATGAACTAAAAACTAAATTAATCATACTTAAAATAAACCTAATTTTTACTAAATAAATGCAATTATCATGTACCATGATTTAAAAAGTACCTATTGGTTGAATGGAATGAAAAGAGATGTTGCAGAGTTTGTATCCAAGTGTCTCATATGCCAATAAGTAAAACTTGAGCATCAAAGACCATCCGAATTACTTCAGCAGCTTCCTATTCTTGAATGGAAATGGGATATGATTACAATGGATTTTGTCACTGGATTGCCACGTACAACAAGTGGTTACGATTCTATTTGGGTGATAATGGATAGATTAACCAAGTCAGCTCAAATTTTACCGATAAAGAAGACTTATACAACAGACAAGTTAGCTTGGTTATATATTAATCGAATTGTTTATCTTCACGATGTGCCAAAAAGTATAATGTCAGACAGAGGAGCTACTTTTACTTCAGTTTTCTGGCAGGAGTTACATAAGGCATTGGGTACGAGGCTAGACTTTAGCACAGTTTTTCATCCTCAAACAGATGGCCAGTCAGAAAGAACTATCCAATCATTGGAGGATATGCTGAGAATATGTGTTATGGATTTTGGAGGATAGTGGAACTTATATCTACCATTGATAGAGTTTGCTTACAATAACAGCTACCATGCTAGCATTAAAATGGCTCCATATGAGGCATTATATGGTAGGAAGTGTAGATCTCCTCTATATTAGGAAGTAGGTGAAAGGCAGATAACGGATCCAGAATTAGTTCAAGTGACTTCTAAGAAGGTTCCACTTATCTAACAGAAGTTGAAGACAGCTTTCAGCCGAAGAAAAGCTATGTAGATCCTAAGAGAAAAGATGTGTCATTTTCTGTTGGAGATTTGGTATTTCTGAAAGTGTCACCAATGAAAAGGGTAATAAGATTTGGCAGGAAGGGTAAGTTAGCTCCGAGATATATTGGGCCTTTTGAAATTCAGTCTAAGATTGGTGAGATAGCTTATCGATTGGTATTGCTACCGGAATTGTCAAGAATTCACCCAGTTTTTCATGTCTCTATGTTGAGGAAGTACATGTCTGATCCTTCTACATTCTTCAACCTCAAGCAGTGGAGCTCAGTGAAGATTTGACTTATGAGGAGTATCCTATATTGATAGTAGATTATTAAGTTCGTTAGCTTCATACAAAAGAAATTCCTATGGTCAAGGTGCTGTGGAGCAATCATACAGCGGCGGATTATATTTGGGAGACCGAGACGAATATGCAAAGTCGATACCCATATTTATTTCAATATTAATGTGAAATTTGAGGATGAATTCCTTTAAGGAGGGAAAAATGTAAAAACCTAAATTTTTATTATTATTCTTGTTGTTATTATATATAGATTATATCAGGTTGGGACTTAACTTATTTAATTGCTAGAGATTATATATGGTTTTGGACTTAACTCACTTAATTGTTAGTGATTATATATGGTTTTGAAGTTAACTCATTTAAGTACCAACAATTATATGCGGTTTTAGAGTTAACTCATTTAAGTACCAACAATTATATACAGTTTTGGAGTTAAGTCATTTAATTATTAGGATCTTTTTGTAAGAATTAAAAATGAAAGACTGATATGTAATTTAGTAAAAAATGCGGGTATCAGAGTAGTAATTCACCAGTCTCCTTATCTATATAGAAACTAGCTACATAATTTTGGATAGGTCCCTGAACTCCTCCGAATTTGTCACTGTAGCACCTAAATCTTTTCCCTCTCCGTTCACTGGCCAAATCCCCTCCGATCATTACAAAAATTTAACCACAGACACTTCACATCCTCTTCATATTAGTAGTCTCAGATTTATTTGAGGAGATCTAGATTTTTGACGGTAAGCCTCTGAAATTTTGGCAGTCCACTTCTGGTGGCGTATCTCTTTTTCCAGTGACTGTCAGGCAACACCATCACCTCCAGTGCATTCCTATCATCATCAGGAGTCCGTAGACACCAACCACATCTCTAGGAGTTATCGTTTTGAATTGATCAAAATTTATTTGAATAATTTTCATTTTTCTCTTCGATCTATTATTTTGGTAGATGTTGGTAGAGTTTGAGACTATATTTGAGTTCTATGGATTGCTAAAAATATGTTGGTATTTTTGGATGTTATAAAATACGTTTTCCGATGAGAAATCCGGCAAGTTCTAACCAAATTCCGGCAAGGAATAGTGACCAGCCCAAAAAATTATGATTTTATTTTTATTAAATAGTATTAATTATGAGGATTAATTGTTATAACTGGAGTTAGACCTGATTCCTTACATATTTTTAACTAAAAATCCATGAAGTATTTCAGTGGAAATTATACTATTACCATTTAAATAGTTTTGACTCATCAGAATAAATCCTTTAGCTTTAAATATCATTTTAAGGTATTTTTAAGTCAGTTCTAATGATTTATTATTTTTAATAAGTTTTCCGGAATTTTTAGAAATTATTATGAATTTATTTGTTATATATGTAAGCATATTTTAAATAAATATTATTATTATTTATAGAGAATACTGAAGTAAGAACAGTAGCATTTGGACAGCCGAGGACACATCGGCCAGCATGCTCCACCTGTGAGTTAATGTTATAAATTTTTTGTTGAGAAAATTATATAATTATTATTAATAGAATTTCTATTATATGCATGAGTTAGACAAATAATATAATTTTAACTATTTTATTATCGTTGAGATTTCGAGAGAACATTTAAATTTTGTTTATGTTATTTTATGTTATTTATGATTTTCATGATATAAATATATTTTGGAGAAAATGGTAGAACGTGCTACCTGGTGGGCATCATCAAGACCATGTGCGCACAGGTAAAATCTGGATATGTTATGTATTTGGCTCGGTGGAGCTTGATCTCTCGGGGTAGTATTATATATTTGGCTCGGTGGAGCTTGATCTCTCGGGCAGTGTTGTGTATTTTGCTCGGTGGAGCTTGATCTCTCGGGCAATGTTATGAGTTAGGCTCGGTGGAGCTTGTTCTCTCGGGCCAGAGTTGTGATGTAACTCGGTTGAGCTTGTTCTCTCGGGACATCAATAGTGGATTTGAGGTTTAGGGTTCTACCATGATTTCTACAAAAGATTTTTAGTTTATATGATTTTTAAACGGAAAATTTTGTGTAAAGAGATTTATGGATTTTGAAAATGTATCATATTAAAAAATTAATTAATTAATTAATTATTTTATTTTATTTTCAACAAAGGAATTCAAATATTTATTCTTTTAATGGATTTAATGATTTTAAACAAGGACTTCAAAGTCAACATGCATTTTATAATATTAATTCACTCAGTGAGGTCTGACTCCCCTCAAATTAATTTTCAGAATTTCTTCAGTCAGATACTAGATATACTAGATACTCTCTGCTACTCAGATACTAGATACATGATATGTATTTGTACTCTAGATACCGCAGTTGTATACTGTTATAACTATTGTATAAGATTTGTAAGTTGTGGATTTTATTTGGATTGTATTATGGTATGTAATATTGCGATTAAAATGTTGGTTTGTGTGATGGATGGTTTCTAGTAATTGGAGTAGTGTTGGGTGAATATTTTGGAAGTGTATCTTTACTTTTCAGATTTTGAGTTTACTATATTTTTAGGGGAAACTCTGCCAAAATTTTGTTAAAAATTTCTATTAAGGCTTACTACGGGTTTTGGAAGTATATAGCCTTCTCATGCTCTAGTGTTGGTCACATGCCTTGGGTTCGGGTCGTGACAGCCGGGGAGATCGGCAATACCAATATTAGCGCACGTTTTATTTCTGCTCGAATAGCATTTTATTTTTGTTTTTATTTAATTTCTCTTGCTTTTTCTTTTCAGGTACTTGATTTTGTTTATGCAAATAAGGTCACATCGCCTTGAATTAGAGAAAGTAAACCCGGAGATCGAAAAATCTTGTAAAAGAATAGAAAAGAGAAAAGAGAACGAGACAAGAGGATGGTTGACTTAGTGGCACAATGAGCTCAAGCAAGAGCTTTGGAAGAATATGGGGTACCCAGTCTCCTAAGAAGCCAGAACTGTAGCCAACTGTAGAGGCTAATAACTTCGAGATCAAACCTGCTTATATTCAAATGGTCTCACAATATCAATTTGGAGGGCTACCAACCGAAGACCTAAATGCTCACCTAGCCTCTTTCCTCGACATATGCGACACATTCAGGATGAATGGAGTGAGTTCAGATGCCATTCGTCTAAGGCTATTTCCATTTTCATTGAGAGATAAGGCTAAGTTGTGGCTTAGCTCTCTAGCACTGAACTCCATCACCTCATGGGACACTCTTTCTAAAGCATTTTTGACCAAGTATTATCCGTCAGGAAAGACTACAAAGTATTGCCAAGACCTTGCCGGATTTAGACAATAGCCTGGAGAATCTCTCTATGAAGTTTGGGTGAGATTTAAGATTTATAAAGGCATTGCCCTCACTATGGCATTCCAGATTGGCTTCTAATGCAAACTTTCTATCAAGGATTGTCTGAGTCCTTACAAATTACCATTGATGTAACCGCACAAGGCTCCTTCATGAGTAAAACACCGGATGATGCCTATGCACTCTTAGAAAAGATGGCATCAAATAATTATCAATGGCATGGAGAGAGTAATCAACCAAAGAGGGTAGCGGGAGTGTATGAAATAGGCAACTTGAGCATGGTGAATGCTAAATTGGAATCCCTTACAAAGAAGCTAGAAAAGCTTGGTTTTGCCAGACAGCCAACACAAGTGAGCGCATGTGAAGTGTGTGGAGGTAGACATTCGACTACGGAGTGCCAACAAGGTATTATTTTTTCTTAAAATCATTCCATTGAACAACTTACTGCTTTGAACAATTCTAATGGCAGGTCTCAAAGAAATCCTTACTCCAACACATACAATCTGGGATGGAGGAATCATCCAAACTTTTCTTGGGGAAATCAAGGGGGAAACTCGAACTTTAATCAAGGCTATAAGGCTGCCCCACTGGGTTTTCAACAAAGGAATGTGCCTCCACCACAAGAGCTTAAGTCAAATTTGGAGATAATGTTGGAAAGTTTCATCCAAGTACAAACTAGGAAATCCGAGCAATAAGAGGAGGCGATCCAAAAACTCACTTCAGGAATGGATCAATTGGTAACCCATAACAAGATGCTAGAGAATCAAATTGCCTCACAATCTAGTTCTTCTAACTCTCGCCAAATGGGTAAGCTTCCAAGCCAACCTGAAAATCCTAGAGAGCATATGAAGGTAATAACTTTGAGAAGTGGGAACCAGTTGCCTGATATTGAACAAAAGAATAAAGAACTACAAGTCGCTAGAGCAAATTCAAAATGAAAATGCGAAGCCAAAGAGTGATGATCAAGAGCCTAAAAAGATAAAAGACACCTTGCCTACCTTTACCTTAAAGCATGGGTAATGGAGCACTTAACAGATAATTTCAAAAGGTTTTGAAGGTGTTCAAGCAATTAGATATCACCATTCCTTTCTTGGAGGCAGTCACCCAGATGCCAAAGTACGCCAAATTTCTAAAGGACATCCTGTCTAACAAAAGGAATTGGGATGATCATGAAAATTTACTCATGAATGAAGAATGTAGTGCAGTAATCCGAAATAAGCTTCCACAAAAGCTTAAAGATTCAGGGAGTATAACTATACCTTGTATTATTGGTAAATTTTCCATTAGCAAAGCCTTTTGTGATCTTGGAGCTAGTGTCACTATAATGTCTTTATCTTTGTGTAGGAAATTGAATATAGGAGACCCCAAAGCTGCAAATATTTCCTTACAACTAGCTGACAGGTCCATAGTCTATCCTGAGGGGATTTTGGAAGATATACCAATCAAGATTGGAGAATTCTATGTGCCTTGTGACATTATAATCTTGGAGATGGAAGAAGATTCCCAAATTCCTATCATCTTAGGCCGACCTTTCTTAGCAATAGCTGGAGCTATAATTGATGTGAAGAGAGGCAAGATCAAGCTTAAAATTGGGGAGGAAATAGTAGAGTTTAATGTGTTTGAAATGGCAAAGCAACCTTTGATGGTGAATTCATGCTTTTGAGTTGATGCCATTTAAAGATGTGTGGAGAAAGTTTCCCAACAACAACACCCCCAAGATCCCTTGGAAGCATGCTTAGTTCGAGAAGTGGAACCTGATGAAGATAACCTCGAGGTAGTAGTTTATACTAATACTGTAAATACTACCCATGTGCTCCCCCATCGTCAATCTCAAAGGTATGAACTTTTACCTTTTAATTTACATCCAAACTATGCTTTGAGGGAGGAAGGGGCACTAAAGGATAAGCTAAAATAGAACCCTCCCGATTTGAGGATTCATTTATAGGAAGGATGTACTCCTTCCATTGAACATCAACATCAGCTAAATCCTAACATGAAGGAAGTAGTTAAGAAGGAAAGAACTAAGACATGGCGTGACAAGCACATCATGAAAGAGGAGTTTAAATAAGGAGATCAAGTGCTCTTATTCAATTCAAAACTTAATCTCTTTTTCAAAAAATTTAAATCTAGATGGTCAGGTCCTTTCTTAGTCAAGCAAGTATTCCCTCATAGCGCTGTAGAAGTTTGGAGCAAGGAAACTGGAACATTTAAGGTCAATGGGCAAAGATTAAAACTCTACTTCAATAATGAGGGTGTCCCAATAAGTGCCTCATGTGCACTTCTCAATCCACTTTGATCTCATAAGAGGGAAGTCAAGCTAGTGACTTTAAACAAGCGCTAATTGGAGGTAACCCAATCTACTTTTATTTTATTTTTTTCTCTTTATATTTTATTTTCCTTACTTCACTTAAATTTTTCTTTTCTTTTCATTTTTATTTTTCTTTCTTGAACTTAGGTGCATCATAAGCAAAAACGAGGAGGTGAATAAACTCAAAAATGCTAACTCCAAGTTAAACACTACTTGCATCATGGCATGTTCCAAGTCGTGTCGCCCTCTTTAAATCTGACAGATGCTTGCACGACTTCCTACATGGCATACATCATGTCGTGTGCCATTTCGTCTCTTTTTCTTACCACTCATAGATTGGTGTACGACTTGGAGCTAGGCATTTGTCATGTCGTGCTTAATCTCACCCCTATTTACCATTCTGACACATCGTTGCACGGTTTCAAGCACGGCTTGCATCTGGCCGTGTCAAAGAGCGCGGCTTATGACATGGCTTGCATCATCCTGTGTCCCCAGATCTGACAGCTTTTCATTATTTTTTTTACCCTAGCCGACACATTTACCTTTTAAATTCTTTTCTTTTTCTTTTATCTTCAATACTTTTCTTCTCTTTTTAACTTTCTTCTCCCTTTCTTCTAAATTCTTTCTTCTTCTTCACTAACCCACACCCAAACCTTGTCATTTTCTCCACATATTCACCGTGGATAAATTAAAAAACTATAGGGAAGTTGCTGCATGCTATGCTCAAGGCTATTAGTTCAGGGCAGTACTTTCTGTCTTTTATATTTTTCCTTTTTATTATTTTATGTTTTTTTTCGTCCTTCATTATATTTCTTTACTTGTTTTTATTTTTATTTCATTAAGGACAATGCCTTGGATAGTGTGGGGGAGGGTCTACATTTTACATATTTTTTGTATTTTCATGCATTTTAGTTAGTACGTAGTTACATTTGCATTTTAGTTAGTACGTAGTTACATTTGCATTTTAGATACAAATACTGCATTATTGTATTTAGTTAGTTTATATTATTGCATTATGCATGCTTTTGCATGATATTAGATAAGCAGCACGTCTAAAACAATAAAAATTAAAAAAAATAAATTTGTTTAGGAGGTTGTTCACTTTTCATTAACTTTCAACTCAATTTCTCTACATTTTTTCAATGCATATCTTTAAAACTTTTTATTTTTATTTTTATGCAAAATTGATGCTCAGTTGTAATTAGAGGGTACAAGTATATAAATGTGCATGATTGATTTAATTATCGAAATATTGGATGCTTTATTAATTAAGATGGTTGAACATAGTTGTTATGTAAGGGGAATTTAGTTTTTACAACCTAAGCATGAACCGAAGGTTTGAATTTGAACATGAAATTTTCAATAAATAATAAAATAAAAAATAAAAAATTTCTTTTCTTTAGTAAGAGCAATGCTTAATCTCCATTCTTTACATGCTCTGAATCTACTCCAATGCTCTAATTAGAGTAAGAGTATCCAAAAGACTCACTTGGCGGTATCCACGCTTAGTAGTATGGAAATGGCAGGGAATTACTAAAAGTGGAAAGATTTGATTAAGAGAGAAAAAGATGTTGTGAAATGGAGCATAAAATGTATTCACACCCAATTTTGTTTTTTTTAAAAGTTATGTTCATTGGATTCCAAATAGGTTATGTGCTTGGGTTGTGATTAGTAAATTATTCATATATGGTGTACTTTTATCTAATTATCTTCTTTGGTAATCATTTTTCATTTTCGGTGTTGTCAACTTGCATATCTTAGAAATTATAACTCTTTGATTATAGTTGAGCTAGTGTTTAAATGTTTAAATTTAATTTTTGCTTAAGGACAAGCAAAGCTTTAGTGTGGGGGAATTTGTTGAGTGCAATTTATCACATGTTTTTTAGTTGAATTTTAATGAATTTTGAATAATTAATTAGTTATGTTTGGGTAGAAATCAGTTTTACTTAGGATTTATTTTCATTTATTACTTTATTTATGATTTCATTGTCTTTATATTAATTTCTATTAGTTTAGGAGTTTTTATTAAATATTTTCCCTTTTTTGTAGGTAAGTTTAGAAAGGAATCCCAAAAAGCTAAGGACTAGTGTGATGTGGGATTCGTCATGGCGTGCTGGAAGCCGTGTGCACTTCTGGAGCTGAAGTAAATGCGACATGGCTTATGACACGACATGATGGAAACCGTGTTCCCTTCTGGATTTAAAGCAAATGCGATATGGCTTATGACACGACATGATGGAAGCCATGCCGTAAACTTAAGGACGCGACACGGCTTGTGACACAGCCAGATACAAGTCACGTCAAGCCGAAAAGATACAAGTCACATCAAGTCGAAAAAGTTTTCTTTTTAAGAATTCAAGTGCAAATAGGTTTTCTATAAGACTTGGCTTATAAAAGGGGATAGAGATGATTTTTGGAGATCAACCTTCTTTCAATTTTCATTCTATTCACTCCACTCATTATCTTGGAGACTTCTTTCAATTTTTATTCTATTCACTTATACTCAATTACTTGGAGATACAATTTGGTTCTTGACGAAGATTGAAGATCGAAGAAAGAAGATTTGATTTTATATTTTTGTTCTTTACCACAATTATGCGTGGCTAATTTCTCTTCAGGTTTTGATTTGTGTAGCTAGTCTATTACTTGTTGAGATCTTAATTTCCTTTCAATGAATTAACTTTCAATCAATTTTATAAGTTGTGCTTATTTTCTTGTGTTTGATTTTAAGCCTGATTAAATGCATGTTTTTAGGTAGATTAGAGACAACAAAATTTGCATGTTTTATTAGCTCATAGACTTGTAAAACTTAGAAACCTCGATCACGAAAGTAGAAGAATCCTTCGGGGAGTAATAAATCGCTAAAGAACTTAATGAACCTTAGTTATTTGACTTTACCATGAAAATAGGCAATATTTAGCTATGGTATTCTTGAATAATTTCGAAAGAGATTTTAAGTAATTTGAGTGATTTACCATTGACTGAGTTAATAATTTGAATTGTGAATTGATCCTATAATTCAAGTAATAGCTAGTGAAGTAAATCCAGACTCTAGTTTCTACTTATTGATTTTTAAGTTTAATATTTCAGATTTAGGATGTTTGCTCGTATTTGTTAATTTGTTATTTCATTCCATCAATTATTATTCTGTTAGTTTGTGGAGATAAAAATTAAGGCTAGTGCTTGGTATCAATCTCCTCATAGGAATGATACTCTTACTCAAATCTATATTACTTGTAGTGAACCGTGCACTTGTAAAAATTGCATAACATCTTTTCCTTGAAGAGCTTGGCATTTTCATAAGCTTGGAGGCGTATCGTATCGAGTTCATTCAATTGCAATAGCCTCTTTTCTTCTGCAGTCTTTAAATCAAAGTTGAGTAGATGACATGCCTTGCCAAACACTAACCTAAATGGCGATATGCCAATTGGTGTTTTGAATGCTATTTTGTATGCCCATAATATGTCATCCAATTTGGCTGCCTAATCCTTTCTTGAGCTTCCAACCGTCTTCTTTAAGATCTTCTTAAGCTCACTGTTTGTCACTTCCACTTGTCCACTTGTTTGAGAATGATAAGGTGTTGCCACCTTATGGTGTATGCCATATTTCTTCAAAAGGATAGCAAATTGGTAGTTACAAAAATGCTTCCCCCCATCATTGGTAATAGCTCATGGTACACCAAATCTAGTGAATAACTTCTTAAGGAATTTCACCACAACCTTTGCATCATTAGTGGGTGAAGCTATTGCCTCTACCCACTTAGAGACATAATCCATGCACACAAGGATATACTAATTCCCATAAGAAGAAGAAAAGGGTCCCATAAAGTCTAGACCCACCCTATACATCAAAAATCTCTACCTCTTAAATAGATGTGAGAGGCATCTTATATCGCTTTAAAATGTTGCCCAACCTTTGACAATGATCACAATAGAGGACATAATCCCTAGCATCCTTAAATAGTGTTGGCCAAAAGAAACCACTTTCCAACACCTTAGTAGACATCTTTGATGTGCCATAGTGCCCTCCACACATTGAATCATGATAGTGAGATAACACATCACTAACCTCAGAGTTGGGAATGCATCTTCTAATTAAACCATCTCCACAGGTTTTGTAAAAGCAAGGTTCTTCCCATAAGTAGTGCCTTACCTCCCACAAAAACCTCTTTTTTTATTGATACGATAAGTCATCCGGTCGCACACCCCCTATAAGGTAATTTGCAATGTCGGTGTACCAAAGGATTGCTAAATGATGTAGAGCTAATAGAAACTCATTCAAAAAACTATCCCCAATGGTCTGTGTTGTGACCTCTACCTCTTTCTCTTTCTTTAACCGAGATAGATGATCTGCCACCTAGTCCTCTGAGCCCTTTTTGTCCTTGATTTCAATGTCAAATTCCTACAATAATAAAACCCATCTCATTAGTCTTGGTTTGGCATCTTTCTTAGCTAGAAGGTGTCGAATGGTGGAATGATTAGTGTAGATGCTAGTTTTCGATCCAGGAAGATAGGAACAAAATTTATCTACAACAAAAACCACTGCTAACATCTTCTTTTCAGTGGCGGTATAGTTGAGTTGAGCGTCAAATAGTGTTCTACTGGAATAGCAGATCATATGCAAGCGATTGTCCTTCTTTTGTCCCAACACAGCTCCAATAGCAAAATCACTTGCATCACACATGATCTCAAATAGTAAAGACTAATCCGAAGGTGTGATTATGGGTGCCGATACTAATGCCTTCTTTAACCTATTAAAAGCACTCAAACACGCATCATAGAAGATAAAAGGTACATCCTTAATTAATAAATTAGTTAGAGGTTTAGTAATTAAAGAAAATTCCTTAATAAACTAATGGTAAAATCCGGTATGCCCTAGAAAACCTCTAACTCCCTTGAGTGATGTAGGTAGTGGCAACTTTTCTATGATCTCTATTTTAGCTCGATCCACTTTGATTCCCTTATTCAAAATTTTATGGCCTAAGACTATCCCTTCATATACCATAAAATGGCATTTCTCCCAACTAAGCACGAGATTAGTCTCTTCACAATGCTTTAATACCCTATCAAGGTTAGCTAAACACAAATTAAAAGCACTACCAAAAATAAAGAAATCATCCATAAACACTTCCATAATGTCCTAAATTAAGTTAAAAAATAATGCCATAATGCAACATTGAAAAGTGGTGGGTGCACTATACAAACTCAAAGGTATATGCTTATACATAAATGTACCATAAGAACATATACATATGGTTTTCTCTTAGTCCTCAGGATAGATAAAAATCTAGTTATAACCTAAGTAACCATAAAAAAATAATAGAATGCATGATCCGCTATCCTCTCTAGCATTTGATCAATAAAGGGAAGGAGAAAGTGATCCTTCCTAGTGGCATTATTCAACTTCCTATAATCGATACACACTCTCCATCTATCCACCACTCTTTTAGAAATTAGCTCACCCTCATCATTCTCTACTACAATCATCCCACTCTGCTTTTGTACATATTGCACCGGACTAACCCACTGACTGTTAGAAATAGGATAGATAATTCATGCATTCAAAAGCTTAACTATTTCCTTTTTCACTACCTCTTTCATATTTGGGTTTATCCTCTCAGTTATTAGTTTATATCCCTCCTCTATATGTATTATATGCATGACAATAAAGGACCTAATTCCCTTTATGTCTGAAATCTGCCACCCCAATGATCTAACCCTCTTCCTCACTACCTCAGACACCTTTCTCTTTTGCTCAACATCTAATTTATTAGATATGATAATAGGTAGTGTGTTATTCTCGCCTAAGAATGCATATCTCAAGTGATTAGGCAATGGTTCGAGTTCTAGTTTATGTGGTTTTTCAAAAGATGGAGGTGTGGGATTATCACTTCTAACTAAGAGTTCAGGTTTGATGAATGTGGTCTCATCCTCATCCTTAGTATCAATAACTTTCCACTCTTCATCATCACTAGCATAAAGTGAAAACTTTTCCTGCACAACACAATCATCTATTGACACTATTTTCATGCATGCCTCATCATCTAAGAGATATTTCATGAGTTTAGACATGACAAATTCAACACTCTCATTCCCTACCCTTAGTGTAACACTCACCCTTTAGCATACGTATTTATGATGTATGTATTGCATTTTATGTATAGTAAATAGTGGACTTCATTTAAGTTTAAGTTTGGGTATAAGTTGTAGAGAGAGACTAGATTGTAAGATAAGTTTGGAATCAATTGTCACAATAGAAAGTTATGGGCTATTGTGAATTAGTCCTATTTCATTAAGGAGGCAACAAGCTATTATAGTGATATATACCATAATTATCTAGATATTATTATTATTGTTATTAGTATTATTATTATAATATTTTTGGTGATAATTATGCATGATTAAAGAGGAGACTTTAGGGAGGCATATGGATGTTTTTGATTGGTGGGTGTGTATATGTGAGTATATGTGTGTGTGTGTGTGTGTGTGTGTGTGTGTGTGTGTGTGTGTGTGTGTGTGTGTGTGTGTGTGT
>CATIWO010677220.1:0-12342 GCA_949673435.1 Macaranga tanarius | reverse complement strand
TTTTAAGAGTACATTTAAATTCTATTTATGTTAATTTATGTTTTTTATGATTTTTATGATATAAATAATATTTTGGAGAAAATGGTAGAACATGCTACCTGATGGGTATCATCAGGACCATGTGCGCACTGGTAAAATCTTATATATGTTATGTATTGGCTCGGTGGAGCTTGGTCTCTCGGACAGAGTTATGTATTTGGCTCGGTGAAGCTTGATCTCTTGGGCAGTGTTGTGTATTGGCTCGGTGGAGCTTGATCTCTCGTGCAGTATTGTGTATTTAGCTCGGTGGAGCTTATTCACTCGGGCAGTATATGGATAGAGCTCGGTGGAGCTTGTTCTCTCGGGCCAGAGTTGTGATGTAACTCGGTTGAGCTTGTTCTCTCGGGACATCAATTGTAGAATTGAGGTTTAGGGTTCTACCATGATTTCCACTGAAGATTATTGATTTATATGACTTTTAAATGAAACATTTTATTTAAAGTGTTTTATGGATTTTAAGTATATATCATATAAAGAAATTGTTTATTTATTTATCTATTTTATTCTTTTCTTATATAAAAAGATTTCAAATCAACATGTATTTTATAATATTAATTCACTCAGTGAGGTCTGACTCCCCTCAATTATTTTTCCAGGATTTTGGGAGTCTTCTATTAGCTTCTCTCCTCTACGCCGAATTCATTCTTCACCGGCTATTTTATGTAGGTTATTATAATGTCATTTATATGCGTAATGTAGCTATTCTAGAACACCACAGTAGCATTGAAGGAATTGTTGTTTTAAAGATTGTATTAATATCTATCCTTACAAGATTGTAAGTTGTGGATTTTATTTGGATTGTATTATGGTTTGTAAATTTATGATTTAATTGCTGGTTTATGTGATGGATAGTTGTTATAAATGGAGTAGTGTGGGTTGAAATATTTTGGAAGTGTATTTTGACATTACAGGTTTTGAGTTACTCTATTTTTAGGGGAAACTCTGCCGAAATTTTCTTAAAATTTTTCATTTAGGCTTACTATGGGTTTTGGAAGCATATCGCTTTCCCATTCCCTAGTGCCGGTCACGTGCCTTAGGTTTGGGTCGTGACATACCCGAACATAACTAATTAATCCTTCAAATTTCATTAAAATTTAACTAAAAAATATGTGATAAATTGTACTCAATAATCTGCTACTTATTTTTGTTAGCCTCCCTCAAGTACCCAACTTGAAGATGGAAGATTGGAAGGCAAGGCCTTAGTAAGGCAATCTGCAAGTTGGTGAATAGTAGAGACATGAAGCAAATAAATAAGACCTTGCTGAAGTTTCTACTAAATAAGGTAGCAGTTAATTTTAATATATTTGATGCACTTGTGAAACACTGGATTTTCTGCAATCTTTATGGCTGAAATATTATCACAATAGAGAGAAGAAGGACTTGGATCAATGTGAAGATCATGGAGGAGATAGATCAGCCATTGTAACTCATAAGTAGTTGTAGCAATTTCTCGATACTCAGCTTAAACGAATGATTTGGAGAATGTTTCCTATTTTTTAGATTTTTAAGAAATAAGAGTTGTGCTTAAGAAAACACAATATCTAGTACTAGAGCTCCTAGTCTCTACATAGAAAGCCTAGTCTCAATCTAAAAATGCTTTAAGCTATAAAGAATTCTCAGAAGGAAATAGCAAGCCTTGGCTATAAGTACCTTTGAGATATTAAAGGACTCTATGGGCTGTAGTTAAATGAGTAGTGGTAGGACAATTTAAAAATTAAGAAAACTGTTGAATAGCAAAAGAATAATCAAGACGTGTGTTTATAAGATATAAAAGTTTGCCAATTAATTAGAGATAGGCAATGTCGTCTGAAAGAGCTGTGCCTCATGTCTTTGTCAATTTTTGAGTGACCACCATTGGAGTAGAGATAGATTTAGAATTGATGAAACCTGTGGCAATGAGGAGATCTATGTATATTTGCATTGGCAGAGGTTAATTCTTGCTTGAGGGCGTGCAACTTTAAGCTCTAAGAAGAATTTTAATTGGTCAAGATCTTTGATATAGAATTTGCAATTTCTATCAGATTATTACTAGCAATAATAACGTCATCAATATAGAGCAAAAGAGCTAGGAACATATGAGAATTATGTTTGATGAACAAAGAGGAGTTTAAATAAGATTGAATAAAATTCTGACTTCGAAGAGCGGAAGTTAATTTGGCATTCCACTGTCGACTTACCTGCTTTAAACCATAAAGACTTTTGGTTAGCTTGCAAACTAGATTATAGTGATTAGTTTGAAGGTCTGGAGGTAAAGTCATATATTCTTTATGCAAATCACCATGAAGAATATCTAATTAATACAGGTACCAATATTTTGAAGCTATTATAATAAGAAGAGTCTAGATAGTGGTCAACAGGTAAAAAGGTATCCAAGTAATCAATTCCTAATTGCTGTGTATACCCTTTTGCAATGAGACGAGCTTTATATCGCTCAATAGAGCCATCAGCTCGATACTTGATTTGGTATACCCATTTACAACTAATAGGTTATCTTCTAGGTAGTAAAGGTATAAGCTGCCAAGTATTATTAGTTTCCAAAGTCTATAGCTCTGCTGCCATAACTTATTTCCAATAATCATATTGTATTGCTTTTTTATAAGTAGTAAGTTTGTGGTCATAATTTGAGAAATGTACGCTTGGTAAATAGAGGAGATATAATCATAGGTAAGCACGTTAGAAATAATATGAGGATTGGTATAAAAATTAGTTTAGTAGTATTTTAAGTAAGTTGGTGGGTATCTTAGTCTGATGGATTTTCTAGTATGTAAAAAGAATTTTCTAGTATATAAAGAGGAAGAGGGTTGAACATCATCACTAGATAATAAAACTAGAATATTAAAAAGATCAAAATGATTAGTAGTAGATGAAGATCCTGAAGTATTAGAAACACTATGATCTGCAGTATATTCATCAATTGTTTAAAGAGATTATAATGTAGGAAGAAAAGGAAAGGAAAGACATGTTTAATAAAATTAACATCTTTAGAAATAAAAACACGTTTAGAAGAAAAATCATAAAGTCTGTAGCCTTTGACATTAGAGGGAAAACCCAAAAAAATACATTTAAGAGCTCGAGAATCAAATTTGGTTATATGTGGTAACACAATGGTAGCAAACCAGAAGCATCCAAAAATTTTCAAATGATCAAGATGTGGTGGTTTGTTGAAGAGTAGCTGATAAGGGGTAAGATTATCAATGATAGAAGGAGGGATTCTTTGATCAAGTATGGGGCATGAAGAATACAGTCTATCCAAAAAAACAATACGAAGATTAGCCTAAATTCTAAAAGATCAAGCCACATTCAGAATATGTTGATGTTTTTATTAAATTATACAATTCTGCTATGGAGTGTAGGGACATGAAGTTTAATTCAGTATATCTTTTTCATGAAAGAAAGAATTCATAGTAAATTCTTTGACATTATCAGTTTTAATGCATCTGAATTTAGGGGTGTGCAAATGGGTAGTTCGGGCGGGGCAGTTTGGGTTGCTTTTCAAGAAATGAGAACTGAACCAAAACTGAAATTTTAGGGCGGGTTTTGGTTCAGTTTTTGGGTAAACCGATTAAATAATAAAATAAAAGAAAGAACCAAAATAACACAAATCCATATATGGTCTGATGGCAAAGCGCCTTTGTCCACTCGCTGGGACGCGAGTTTAAGTCCCCCTGCCTCATTTTTCGAAGAATTTAATTGGTAACAAAATATTTTCCAAGTTGCTGGTGCTGGATTTCGAACCCTGGACGTCCATATAGAAGACAAGCGCCTTAACCACCACACCACCAATGAATGTTTGATATATTTCAGCACTATATATATAAATATAAAATACAAATGGCGGTTTGCGGGGCGGTTCAAGTTTACCCGAAAACTTGTGGATTTAAGAAAATAAAAACCGAACCACCATTTTCAGTTCGGTTTCAGGCGGTTTATTCAGGCTGGTCCGCACACCCCTATCTAAATTTGACATTGAATTAGTTTTATGTAAAAGCATAAAAATTTTAAATCAAAGAAAGAGTTTCAGATTTATTTTTCATATGAAATATCTATGTATATCTACTCTTGTCATCAACTATAGACAAATAGTACTGGTGCCCATAAACAGAAGTAGTAGACATGAGGCCCTAGATATCCATATGTAATAAATTAAAATAATTTTTAAAAATAGATGTACCAATAGGAAAAGACAATCTTTTTTTCTTAGCAAAATGATAGATTTCACAAGTAGATTCATCAAGAACAATTAAAGGATTTGTTTAATTAAGAATCTTCATCCTTAGAAGGGAAAAATGTCCAAGTCTGAAATCCCACATATTTTGTGAAGTAGCTTTATTAGAATGACTAACAACTGATAATGTAGTAGCATATGATAATATGATTGAATATCCTTAATTCTTGAACTAATATAAACCATTTTATTCTTTAGTTATACCAGTCATTTTTCAATTTCGAATGTCCTAAATACAATAAAATGAAGGTAAAAAAGTGAGAAAATAGTGAGAAGTTTTAATCAATTGGCTAACTGAGATAAGGTTAAAAGAAAATTGTAGCACATGTAATGCAGTATAAAATTAGAACTCAAATGAATCTCTCTAATGTAAGCAACAAAAATATTGATTGTGTTAGACAACTAAACAAATATATTATCCATATGTTTAAACAAAGAAATTTTCTTAAAAGAGTTAGTTATATGATTAGTAGCACCGGTGTCCATAATCCAAATAAATTATAATATTTTTCCTGTTATTGATGCAGCTAAAGCTTTATAATAAAATGATTTACATGTCTGAGGTATATGCTTAATGTTTATGGTGGCATTATTAACTGAAGAAGAGCAACTTGCAAAATTATTCTAAAGTAGTGCCAATAACTAATTGTATTGCTCCTTTATAAAAACCATCTTATTATTGTCATCACCCGATTCTTCAATGCATACTTGTCTTTCTTTTACAGCTGAATCTTCATGAATCTTAGTTTCACCTTTAATTTGATTAATAGAACATGATCTTAATGATAATAATTCCTCATTATCTCAAGTGCATTTGATGAAATATAAGTTATGCAGCAAGTAGACAGCTGGTACAATGGAAGTGGCATGCTATTCAACCAACAAGAGCACTGTAACATCATAAATTGCTAAAAAATCTTTAACAGTTTCCTGAATTTCATGAACAATAGCATATGAGAAAGGGGTAACTAGTAGTGTTCTAAAATCATCAAATTTTATTCTTTATTCTGTATTTATCTTTTATAGCTAGTTGTCTTATTTTTATTGGTTGTAAATGTGTATATAAGCAATAATTCTTGTACATAAAATGAATGAATGAAATTATCAATTCTTTTTATTTTTCTCAATATATTTTCTTTTATGATTTTATCATGGTATTAGAGTGTGAGATTTTCTGATCCATAGCTAATTTAAAGAAAAGATCTTACTGAAGAGTATTAACGACTAAGGAAAGAAGAAAAGATCTTAAAATTGTTTGCAACCAAGGAGCAAAATAGAATGAAGGCCATAAGCAACTGTTTAATAATGATCCTCTGTATTTTTAGAGTTTAAATCATCCAGGGATGATTCTGGTAACTTCACCTTTGATTGGAAGTAATTATTTAAACTGGAACAGATCAATTAAGATAACTCTTAGGGCAAAATTAAAGCTAGGATTCATAATTGGTAGCTGTAAACAACCAGATGTTGATTCTCTAAAACAAGACTAATAGATAAGAGTTTATTGTATAATAAGATCTAGGATTCTCAACTCAATTTCAAAAGAGATTATTGATGCTTTTATCTATACTACTATTATCAAGGATTTATGGAGTGAACTAGAAGAAAGGTATGGAGAGTGCAATGGTCCTATATTATACCAATTGTAAAGAGAAATTAGCAGCATTATGCAAGGAACAATGAAGGTTGAAAAGTATTATACTAAGCCAAAGAAGCTATGGGATGAGTTAGTATATTTATACCAGTATGCATATATGAAGCAGCTAAAGAGGTAGTATATTTGACATCTTTCAATAGATTGATGTAGTTTTTGATGGGTTTAAAAGATACTTATGATCATATGAGAATTAAATACTCTTAATGGAACTACTACCTTCTGTGAATAGAGCATATTCTATAGTTCTAAGGGTTAAAAAATAAAGAGAAATGCATGCTGTATTTCCAAAAAAGAATGATAATATGGCTATGATGGTAAGAAATCGGCTAAGTAGAAGAGAATGAGGAGGAAGAGGTTTTGGCAGAAATTATAATGGAGGAAGAATAACATATAAAGGAAAGGAAAATTTTAGAAGATATAATGAAAAGAAGCAGCAACATTGTGAATTTTGTAATATGGAAGGGCACACACAAGATATATGCTTCAAGTTACATGGATATCTAGAATGGTATAAGAATTTAAAAGAACAAAAAGGCAAAGCAACAACAGTGATGAAGTAGGTTGAATATGGTAGAGACCCCAGGAACCAAGAATGTGCAATAAAGTAACAACATTTCTACTATCATTCAGAAAGAATTAATGAAAATCTTGAAGGTAAAGATGTTTAATGAGAATCAAGTGAATTTTGCTCATGTGATAGACTTTGTAAGTATGAATACTTACTTTCTCGGTCTTGTTTTGTTTGATAAATTGGAGCCTAGAACTTAGATATTAGATACTGGAGCTAGTAGCCTTATGTGCTATGACAAAACCCTTATAGCTAAACCTAAACCAATATTAAAATACACCCCTATATATTTACCTGATGGAACAATAAAATAGGTAAAACATATCGGAGATATGAGATTGAATCATAGACTTTGCTTAATAAACACTTTTGCATGTACCTAGCTTCAAATTTAACCTTTTCTCTTAGCTTGCATAAACCGCTCAAATCAAATTTGTTCTTTTTATCTCGATCATTATGTGCTGCAGGACCTGTAGAATGAAGAAATCATAGCCACTGGTAAACTAGTAGAGAAGTTATATTTGCTTAACAAATCAAGTTTTCTGGGTAGGAAGAACAATTTATGTAATAAAATGCAAGCACAACATGTGCAGGCAAATTACTTAAACTCTTATACTAAAAATGATAATATTAATGAAGCTTAAATTGATATTTTTATGGAGTGGTGTAAAGACTCGGACATCCATCTACAGTTGTTTTACAGCACCTACCTTATTTAAAATAATAGATTAATAAGATCAATGGAACCACCTTGATGCAATATGAAATATGTCACAAATCAAAGCAATAAAGAATTCATTTTCCTACTAGCAACATACAATCACTAGAAAATTTTCATTTGTTGCATGTAGACATCTGGGGTCCTTATAGGTAACATTCATTCATAAGTATACCATACATGTTGACTATAGTTGATGATCATAGTAGAGCTACATGGATTTTTCTGTTAGTGCATAAAACTCAGGTTGTGAAGACACTTGAATCATTTTTTAAAATGGTGCATAAACAGTTTAACAAAAGAGTGAAGATTATTAAAACTAATAATAGAACAGAGTTCAGTAGTTTAGAATGTCAAAGCTTGTTGCAAAATTATGGAATTTTATATCAAAGAAGATCATGTGTTTATACGCCACAGAAAAATGGAGTAGTTGAATGCAAACATAGACATCTCTTATAAATAGCAAGATCTCTCATGTTATAAGCTCATATGCTTACAAAATTCTGGCCATATTCATTTCTCATGGCTATATATTTGATTAATAGAATGCCTTCATTTATCTTGAATTGGTCTACCTCAGTTGAAATTTTATATAACAAAAAAACATGATTACAAAGCTATTAAGAATTTTGGTTGTTTATATTACATAATAAATAATAGTCCATACAAATATAAGTTTGACACCAGGTCTCAGAAGTGTGTGTTCCTAGGCAAAAGGCATACAAAGTGTATGACATTGAATCAAAGAAAGTACATGTTTCAGGGGATGTTATTTTTTTATGAAAATGTCTTTCTTTTTAAAAAAATAATTGATCCCATTGAACAAACTCCATTACCTTTGATACCACTCATAAATTATGAGAAAGAAACATAATAAAAGGAAACTACTGATAGACCTAAACCATTAAATACAGATAGCCCAATACCAGTTACCCAACCTTTGAATATTGCACCTTCACATGTCATTCCCACAATTATATTACCTAAAGCACAAAGAAGAAGTACAAGAGTAAGAGTTTAACCTACTTAGTTATGTGATTATATCACAAATGTAACAACTTATACTAGTTGTAACACACGTATTTTTAGATGCACTATTCATGCATATTATTTTCATGTCATGGGGAGTAGAATTATGGATTGCATCTAAGTGGGGCATGTGCATATTGGTAGAGAGAGACCTTTTTGTAAGATAAGTTTGGATTATTTTGTCACAATAGAAAGTTTTGGATTATTATATAATAATCCTAGTTCATTAAGAGGTGTAGAGACAATTTTTGGTGATATTTGTATATATATATATATATATATATATATAGTATTGTATTATTTATTTGGTGATAAATTTACATTTATGGAGGTAGACACCTCATGCACATATGGTGGTTTTTGATTGGTGTAATTTATATGTGAGTGTGTGTATGTATTTGTGGTTGTTAGTGTAGAGAATTTGGGGGTAGAAGAAGAGTAAAATTGAGAGGCTTTGGGAGATTTTAATAATTCTCTAAACATCTAGCAAGGATTTTGGGGAGCTTTAGAATATCTAGTAGCTAATGGAACATCATTTTTGGTAAGTCTTGCATTTATTTTGGTTAATTGAAACTAGATTGTGATGGGTGAAATTCATATTTTATTTTTCATGTGCATTAGTCTTATTGTTTTGATCATATCTTGAGTTGTAGAGTTCTAATTTAAGCAAAGTTAGATGCTATGGAAACTTTAGAGTGTCCTCTATAACTTTTATATTTTGAGCTTTAGCTGAATTTGCTGTTAAGACTAACGGGTATGGCTTGACATTTTCTTGCTCATACTATCAACTTTGTTTTACCTAAATTTAATCAAAAATTCATAATTAATTCCATACATGTCTGATTTGAGTAATTATAGTTAGAATTAGAAGTAGACTCATATGTCTAGCTTCAATATTATTTTCATGATTTTTAGACATGTGTGTGAATTATTTGGGTATATTGAACCTTGAGCATGGAATTACACTTAGTTACATTTAAGTGCAAGTGTTATGGTTGCTACATGTATTGATGCATGATTGTATATAGGTATTGATAAGGATAGAGGAGATACCAATCATTAGGAGAGCTTTACTTTTGAAGGAGTTAAAGCACTTTGTGTAAGTGATTATTAATATAATATATATATATTGAATCTCTTGAATATAAGAACTATATTACTATGAATGATTTAACAAGTAAGTAATATGGTTGATATATACATAATATATATATATATATATATATATATATATATATATATATATATATATATTATGAGAATGTGGTGTTGTGTTGAATTGAATGATTGAATGAGGTATGGAGTGAATATGAAAAATGTATTGCTATGAATGAAATGAGCAAGTTATTAGGATATGATATGAATAACTTATGATTTATGAAGATGTTGAATTGTGATTAAATGTGATATGAAAATGAACTATATAAATTGTGGAAATGATGAATGATGGATTGATTGAATATGATGTGAAGTGAGACATAATTATTGAATATGAATTGAGTAAAAAATGTGATGAGATATGAAATGAACATATGGATTGTGAAATGATGAATTGTGCTTACTATGATGTGAAGTGAGATATGGCTATTAAAATGTGATGTGTATGAGAATGAGAATTGATTGAGTATTAGTGAGGAATATGTGTGATAGTGGGGCTGAGCCAGGCGGATAGCTCCACTGATTGTGAAATCTGGAACTGAGCTAGGTGGATAGTTCCAGTAGTGGTCACATGTGAAAAAGATGAATTATAAGATGGGCGAATTGCAACCCGATATATTATATGTGAGGATGTGAGATTGGGACTGAGCCGGGCAGATAGTCTCAGTATGTGACCACTTGTGAGAAATGCGCATGTGAGGTGGTTCCGGCCGGAAACCAAATTATATTGTGTTATTAATGAATGAGTTCTATTTCCATGTGACTTATATGATTGTTGTTTTACATGGTTGTGATTATGAATTGATATGTGATCAGAGTGCTTTTAGATGTGTATTAAATCTTGTATATTTCATATATAGGTTTCTCATAAGTTCAATAGATGATTGGTATGTGCTGAAATGAAAGATATGAATTGTGGTTGAAATCTCGATTATTAAGCCTTGTTATAATTGTCTGCTTAATTAGTTCTTGAGGAGTATGATTGTTAATTGATATAGTTGTGATATGTATTAAGAATGCTTTAATATATACGCTACAGTTGTATACCTTGTGAATATATTTGGTATGTGTGGGAATCTTGGTTATTAAGCAATTGTTATATATATATATATATATATATATATATATATATATATCACTTAATTAGTTCTTGAGAAGTGATATATATATTGTTATATTAGTAATTGCTTATTGAGTCACAAGCTCACCCCATTACAACTATTTTTTAGGAAATAGTTAATAAGCTTGAGGCTTGTATTGATAGTGAGTTCCGGAGGCCCGAGGTGTGCTTGGTGAATTCGCCCCCATACTTATTTTTCATGCACCCTTTGCATTTTAAAATAACTATGAGCATTTGGGCATTTTGTTATGGTTGTGTTGAAATTGCACTATATCGTGTGCATTAAAGCAAGGGTTGTGATGTATATATGTATGAATTGTGAAGTTGTAAATATGATTGAGAACATGCAAATGTATGTATGTTTGAAGAAGTGAATCTATGCTACATTTGTGATTATACTAAACTTAAGTATGTGATTTTGGTTGACAAAGTTGTGCAATTTATGTGTGAGGCATTGTTCAAAAGGCATGTTGTATTGTGCATTGCAAGCAAGTTTAGGACAGAGCAGGGGAGCGGCTATCACCAGCCACTGGAGAGCGCCAGTGACTGGCGACCGACAGTCCCCTTTGCTGCTTTCAGCCACTGGCGACTGCTAGTGACCCTGGCTGCGGCCAGACACTGGCGAGCGCCAGTCCTGCTATTTTTTTTAAAAAATTATTATTCAATTGTTTCACTTGCTTGTATGTATGTAATTGTATGTTTAGTAATGATTATGCATGGCATGTATTATTGTAAATAAAGAATTTTAATGAATTCTTTTGGGACACATATTGGACGTGTTTGAGGCCACGTGTTGCGAGTTTCACATTTCGTGTGTGAAACGTGTGATGATTCCGGTCGGATAACTAACTTGTATAAATATGCATTTTTGCATTGTGTTTATATATATATATGTGAATATGGATTACGATTGTGGATGGGGTGGAATATTGTGATTTGGTATATATAAGGCACCAACAATTGAGTATTGATGATATCGTTTTATGCTTGTAAACTGTTGGTATGATTATGAATGTTTATTTAGGTGGAAAGATGGGTGTGTGGAATAAAAACTTTTAATTGTACACATACACTAGCACTCGCCAGTCAACTGGCGCTCTCCAATTGGGTTGTCTACAAGCAGACACTAGCACTCGCTAGTGTCTGGCCCTCACTAGAGAAGCAGAATGCCAGAGTTGACAATCTGTGAGCAGACACAGGCAATCACCAGTGTTTGGCGATCGCCAATTAGTGCCTGTGAGCAGACACTGACGGTCGCCAGTTTGGCCTGAATTAGAAATGGCCATGTAATTCGCTTCAATTAAATTAATTAAATTGGATTAATTAGTTCTTGAGAAGTTTTAATTGCTGTATTATCTTAAAAATTACTTATTGAGTCGCAAGCTCATTCCTTTGCAACTGTGTTTTTCAGGCTCAGATTAGTAGACTATCTTGAGGTGCCTATCGATAGAGCTTGAAGTGTGTCTTATCATGAGCTTATGTGGGTCAAAGAAAGCTTGGTGTCAACATCTTCATCCTTATGAGCATCTCACCATTTTGGCATATAGGATTTTGTAATAGAATCATGTTGTTTTTGTATACATATGTAAAACTATGTACCTTGTATAAACTTATACTTTTATATATAACTTATCTTTTATAAAATTATTTTTAATTGCTATATGTATGATCTATAATTGGACACTTGTATGTGGTACCTGGAAGGTGCTATAATATATCGTTCTGCCGGACACAATAGCCTGTGCATGTGTATACTGAAATTAAATTAACTAACATTGTAAACAAACGTCCAGCCGCTCCATTCTTTTTGTTAATTTATTCAGCCACA
>CATIWO010677190.1:0-18591 GCA_949673435.1 Macaranga tanarius | reverse complement strand
ATAGTTACAAAGATGCTAGCTAATTGTCTCCGTAAGGTCATCCCTGATCTCATTTTTGAGTTTCAAAGCGCTTTTGTGCCTGGGCATTTAATCTCTGATAATGTTATGATTGCCATAGAATTACTTCATTATTTTAAGAATAAGAGACAGGGCAAGGTTGGGTGTGTTGCTATGAAAATTGATATGTCAAAAGCTTATGATCGTATCGAGTGGGGATTTCTGCATAATATATTGTAGAAATTGGGTTTTGCATCTAAATGGGTGGATTATATGATGCTTTGCGTTACCTCTGTGTCTTATGTGATTAAAAATGGTTCCCATATCATTAGCCCTATTACTCCTACTCGTGGATTAAGGTAGGGTGATCCTCTCAGTCCTTATTTATTTATTATTTGTGTTGAGGGTTTGGTTGCCTTGTTGGATAAAAAAGAGCAAGAGGCTGCGATTCATGGATTTAGAATCTCTAGGAGCGCTCCTAGGATTGCAAAGTTGTTCTTCGCTGATGATAGTGTTTTTTTCTTTCAAGCATCGGATCTGGAAGCTCAGTGTATGAAAGATGTGTTGTTATCATATGAAAAAGCTTCAGGGCAGAAAGTCAATTTCAATAAGTCTTCTCTTTCTTTCAGTAGTAATACATCTCCAGAGGATAGAACTTCCCTGTGTCAAATCCTTGGTGTCTCTGAATCTGCTGCTCATGAAAAATACCTGGGTATGCTAGTTATGATTGGTCGAAATAAGAGGAAGGAGTTTGGGTTCATTAAAGATAGGTTATGATCCAGAATCCACAATTGGAATTGTAAATCTCTATCTCGCGCAGGATAAGAGGTTCTTTTGAAATTAGTGGCGCATGTTTTACCAAATTATGTTATGTCAGTTTATTTATTGCCGAAGACTCTTTATGAGGAACTAGAAAAAATTATAAATATGTTTTGGTGGTCATCTGCAAATCAGAGTTCTCAGGGCATTAGATGGAAGAACTAGTCAAGTTTGTGTATGCCGAAGAAGAGAGGAGGGATGGGTTTTCGCAAGGTCTGGGAATTCAACAAAGCTTTAGTTGGTAAACAAGGGTGGAGGCTATTGAGTAATCCTAATAGCCTTGTAGCTCATCTTTTTTTAGCTAAATATTATCCTGGGAACTCGTTCGAGGTTGCAACGTTAGGCTCTAATCCTAGTTCAATTTGGCGGAGCATTATGGCTGTAAAAGATCTAATTTTGCAGGGTTCTAGATGGGTGGTTGGCGATGGTTTTAATATCTGGGTTGCATCTTCCCGTTGGTTGCCAGACATCGATAACTCTTTTGTTAGTCAGCCTGTGACTGACCTTGTTCAACGTTTGAGAGTCAAAGATCTTTTAACCCCTGATGGAAAGAGTTGGAATTTTTCAGTTTTAGAGGATTTTTTTGGTGAGCGTGATTGTGTGCTGATTCAAAGTATCCCTCTTTCTCGGTTTGAATAGAAGGATAGATTAGCTTGGGTCCATGAAAAATGTGGTATTTATTATGTGAAGAGTGCTTATCGGGTTCTTATGAAAACTGAAGATGTTCATGTCGGTCATATCTCTGAGCAATGCTGGAAGGCCGTGTGGGATGCCCATATCCCTCCAAAGATTCATTGTTTTACTTGAAGACTATTGAATAATATTTTACCAACTCGATCTGCTCTGAATTCCCGTCAGTTGGATGTTGAGAACTTGTGTCCTGTGTGTTTGACTCCGGTTGAATCTGCAGACCATATTTTTTTAGAGTGTCATTTTGCTTGTCATTTCTGGCAACAGTTGGTTCTCTACTTTTCTGTTTCCTCAGGTCTCTCGATCAGGAATGTTTTGGAGTTCATTCGTCAGCAGTATAATGTGGTGGAGTTTGGTATCTTTCTCACAGCCTGTTGGGTTCTGTGGTTCAACCGCAATCTTATTGTTTGGGAAGGTAAGATTCTCTCCTATTCGCATGCGGTTCATTTGGTATCTTCTATGGTAGATCAGTGGAATCATGCCGAACGTCTGAGAAGTTGTACCTCTGGTTTGGCTAGCCCCTCGATCATCAATTCTCCTAAATTGAGGAAATCGTAAGTTGGTGTTTTAAAGCTTAATACATATGCTGCTTTATGGAATGCCTGTCTTAACAGGTATGGGATTGGTTGGGTCTTACGGGACTGTTATGGGATCCTTATAGTTGATGGTGCCTGTTCATATACTGGTTGTCTTGAGCCTGATGTAGCAGAAGCGCTCTCCATTCGTGAAGCTCTCAATTGGGTTAAAGGCAAGGGCTACTCAAAGTTAGTGGTAGAGTCTGATTGTCTTAATGCAATCTCTGCTATTAATTATCACAGACCTACTCTTTCTGCCCTTGTCTTGATTATTAACGACATTCTTTATCTGAAGAACTTGTTTACATATGTTTCTTTCAGTTTTTCTCGTAGGTCTGTGAACCAGGTTGCTCATGCTTTAGCAAGGGCATCTGTTTCTATGTCAGATTTCTCAGTGTGGTATTCCGCACCTAATAGCTTTGTTAACAATCTTATTTTTGCTGATTTTCTTTAATGAAGTTCTTTGTTGTTCAAAAAAAAAACCTTGAGGGAAGTGAGGTTTAACTTGGCCAAAGTGAGCTAAAAGGGTATATTTGGCCTTAAACCTTAATGAAATCAAATCACAAGTACTTGAAATGGTGAAAATAAGTGTAAAATAATGATTTCCCCTAAAGTGACATAAGACTTTCCTAAGGAAAATATGTTGGAGGAAATAGAAATATAACAAGCAAAAAAGGTATATTAAAGAACTTAATATGATATCATGATGATTTTCTCATGAATTTTACAAAGCTATTGTACAAACAAGTAGTTAAGTTTGGCATTTATACTAAGTAATATGTGGAAATATGAAAATATTGCCTATAAGCTTTTATAGAAGATGATCTATATTATTTTTGCAGTGAAATTAAGGCAAAAAAGCTAAATTCCCCCTAGAAAATTATTGAGGGAAGGTGGTGAAGTCAAAGGTTTAAGTTGTCAAAACCTTCCAAAAGTGCAAAAATTTATAAATTGATTTTGGCAATAGCATGATGAATATCATAGACTTGATTAAAGAGGAATGTAAGAATAAAGCCAAATTTATGCTCAAAAAAATGAGCATTTTTGCTTGAGGAAGTGCATTCCTTAGGCACTGGCCGCTTAAATTTTAGCTTTAAAGAGCTTTAAATTTTAAGAATAATCGGTTACAAATAAATGCTTAAAGTAAACTGAAAATGAAATAATTTTGGCCATTAATTGAAATTTTTAGCAAATATTTTTTCAGCTAAACTATTAAGCCGAAAACCTCAAAGATGCATAATAATTTTTGCAAATTAAAAAATACTTTTGAGAATGATATAAACTAATTATTTTGACAATTAGTTGCTAAAATAATTTTTAAGTTTATATTGTACTTGAAAAATCTTAATTTGCAAAACAAGAAAAGAACCTTGAAAGTATTGAAATAATAACTTTGGCCAAAATAAATGGAAATAGAGTCTAAAAGAAAGGCTTAAACTCTTGAGGCATATAATTTGCCTTAGGGAAAATAAATATTTTTAGCCAAATTTATACCAAATTGACCTTAAAACATTTATAAAATTTGGCTAGCATATAATTTATCAAATAGTTTCAGCAAAAATCTAAAATGCCTTAAAGAAATTTTTGCCAAATTCATATTTCCCCCAGCAATTGTGGTAATTACCTCAAGCAAATGGCAGTAGCAATTGCCATTTCAAAACTATATCATCACCAAATTTCTTTCACAAGAACAAGAAGTCAATTTTTTGTCTAAAGTATCAAGAGCAATATATTACAATTTCATCACATTATCATCACAGTTATCACATTCAAAAAGCCACAAAATGCAAAATCACCAATTGATGCTTTAAGCTTCAAGGCACCAAACATAGCAACAACAATATCTCAAACGAATTAAGCAGTTCAAAGTATAGGATTTACCTTTGCAACATCTTCTAAAACATACTTTGATTATGTTTAGCTTAGGGAATTGGTGTTGTGGCATGAAGAAGTAGAGTTGGGAGCTATTGGTTTGATGGTGTTGAGGACCGATAGTGCAACTACGTGAGGTTTTCCTTACAGGTTGGAGAAAGAAATCTTCGGTGATGAGGTGATGATTGCAGCAATAGCCGAAGTCAATGCGATGGAGACTTAGGTTTTGACATAAACAGCAGCTTCGAATTGAGCAGCTAACTGGGCAGTTTCAACCTGGTCATCGAAGATAGCAACAACAACAGCAAGCTTAGCCTTATGAGATATGATGGTCTCGACCTAATGCAAGGGAGTGGTGAAACGAGCTTCGGCTGGGTGAAGAAAAATGACAACATTTAGTAAAGATTCGACGGTGGCAAATGGTGATTCAATGGCAATAAATGAGTTTGAAAAAACAAGGCATGGTGATGAGGTGAGTAAAAAAAAGATTTTGAGATTTTTACTTACTATGATTCTTGATGTTTAAATAATAATAATAATAAACGAGAAATTAATATGAATTTTATGATTTTGGAAAGTTCAAGTGATTGGTAAGTTCATTTATGAAAGAATTTGAGTTTAGAAGAAAAATGGATGAGTAATTTTGAAGAAAAAATATGGTGATTTTAAAAAAATGTCATGGATGATTAATATTTTGAGAAAATGATAGAAATTTGAATGGGTTTTGTGATTTTTGGGAAGAGTAAGTAATGGGTAAAGTGAATTTGTGGGCAATTTGAAATTTGGAAGAAATGTGAGCAATGTTGAGTGAGTTGATTTTTGGATTTGAAAAAAAAAAACAAAAACCTTAAGTGGAAGTGAAGAAAATGAGTTATAGGAGAGAAAGATGAGATGGCAAAAGAAAAGAAAAATGAGAAAAAGGATGGAACAATGACATATAATTGAGCTTTTAAGCTCATATGGGCCATTTTTCTTTTAAGTAATAGTGGGCCTTTACAAACAATTTGCGTAATGTTTTTTTTCCTTCTCATATTTCTTTATTTATGGCTCAAATTTTTTTTCTAAAAAAGATAAAATAAAAATAAGGAGAATTTTTGCTTTATGGTTATTTATATCCATATAATTAGCTTAGTTTGGTCCAAGCTAATTATATGTGGGGGCATTGTTTGTACCCAAAATAAAACTTTTTGGATAGCCCATAATTCTTAAAAGCCCAATCCATAGAAAGAGAATTTCTTGAATTTTGCTTGTGTTTTTTTTCATGTTACAGGTTACTTGAGGGAAGTTTTAAGAACTTTTGAAGCTTTTGAAAATTAATGCTACAGTCCAAGAATTCAAAAGTAAGTTGTTAAAGAAAAATACATGAAGACTCTAGAATTCTGAGGGAAGCTTGG
Source organism: Macaranga tanarius (assembly GCA_949673435.1). NCBI lineage: Eukaryota > Viridiplantae > Streptophyta > Magnoliopsida > Malpighiales > Euphorbiaceae > Macaranga > Macaranga tanarius. The sequence continues at coordinate 13,244 of CATIWO010677190.1, read as the reverse complement.
GAAATAAATATCTTTAGGGAGAAAGAACAAGAATATTCTAGAGTTTTTAGAAGTCTTAAGAGAGAATATTTGTACAACTTCTAGAATTGAAATTACAAAGCAGAGGAAAGAATTTTTTTAGTTGAGGAATTAAGTACTAAGGTGAAGGAAAATATATAAAGGCTCTAGAAAATTCTAAGGAAGCTTGGGGGAAGGAGTTGAAATTTGGGGGAAAGGAACTTAATAGGCACAAGTTACATAATTAAATGGAAATTATTGTAAAACTGAAGGCTCTCAAGCAATGATGAATTAATGGTGCTCTATTATAAAAGTAAGGGAGCAGTAAAGATATGATCCATCTATCCAACAACCAACAAATCCAATATATCAACCAATCAACCAATCAACCAAACCAATACACAACTAACTATCGTACAATATTCATCTAGTTTTCATTTCCTTTAGCAAATTTTTGTTTATATGTCTACTTACTTTAAACTTTCAAAGCTTTCAGTTTATGTTGCAATATATATTATTTTCATTTGAAATTAGTGTTCCTTGCAATCGTCATTTTTCCTTTAACAAATCTGAACACTCTCAAATTTAGCAAACATTATCAAAATTAGAAAATTTTGTTAGAATCCAAACAAATTATGGTAAAGATATTTGGAAATTCGCAATTATCCGAGGGAAGTTGGTTTTTAATTTCTTATTAAGGAAATTACTTCCCCTGGCACGCTCGAATCCGGTTCATCAGAAATTTATGTTGACAAGTTCACTACTATTTTTTTAATATATATAATATTTATTAAATTAATATTCGGTACTATATTCAGTTTTTCAGTTCAGTACAATCCTTGGTTTAGTTTTTTGTAAATATATAGTATTATATCAAATTAGTCAAAAAATTTGGTTCAATTTGGTTTGGGGTTAAATTTATTCGGTTTGACACAGTTTTAAAGTCTTTTGATTCGATTCGGTATTTTCTCTGTACTGTGCTCACCCCTAATACACACATTTGTATTAAGATATATCTAAATTTAATATTGAATGAAGATATATTTAGCTGTTGAATTTTAATGGCAGAATGCACAGTTTCACCACTTAACTTTTAACATTGCTTAATTTTTATTATTTTATTCAATGTTAAATTTTTTATTTTGAATATTTTTATTTTTAAATATATATTTTTCAATTTTATTTAACTCACACAATATCAAAATAAACAAATACTTGATTTCAAATGATTTTAAATATATAAAATGTCAAAAGTTAGCTTTAAAAAAATAAAAAATAAAACTAAAAGCTAATATAAAAAAGTTTTTTAAAAATTTATTTCTAATTATATTATCACTTTTACTTAAATATTATTTTAATACATATAAGTGTTTTAGTTCCATATCAATATTAATTTATAAATTATGTTAATTTTATGCATTGTACAAGTTAATTAGGGTCAATTTAAAAGTTTAAAGATTGAATAAAAAATGATAAAATTTGAAAGATACTAAATGTTAATTTTTTTAAGTTTAGGGGTGAAACTATGTATTTGGCTAATTTTTAATGGTAGTAAATCAATATCTCTAATTGAATTTTTTAATGATAGATTAATATTTTTAATCAAAAATTAATAAATTAAAAATTTTATTTAGGATAATAAGTGTTGACACATGATTTAGCTTGACCTATGAGTAAGCCCAATGATAAAAGACCAAGTAAAATGAGCCCAAACAGTGTAAAGCCTGAAGTTCCAGCACATTTAACAAGCCCACGACCCATTTAGCCCATTAAAGTCTTCTGATGGGTTTTGCCTCATCACACTGAGGCAGCGCCTCAATGCTGTCTGCCATATAAAAAATAATTAACCACATTCCTTTGGAACGTGGTTGATGGTGGCAGAGAAGTGGGAGATAGAGGAAGAATAGGATAAAAAGGATTCTGTAGAGAAAAAAGAGGGGAGCAAGCAGAACAGAAGAATAAAAAACACGTAAAAAAACTTGGAAAAAAAGAAAAAGGAAGAACACTGCAAAAAAAAGAAAGGGCAGAAAAAACCAGAAGAAAAAAGAACAAGAGGTGACATATAAAGGCTGGGGATTTGAGGTCAAGAACTTGGAATTTCAGCTTTACACTACATGGGCTTATCGTTTGTTGCTGAAAAACACTTCTGATGGCTAAATCATTTTAAACAGTAAACTTTTTTTTCATTAACATCTTTCACCTTTGTAGTTCTATATGCACGATTTTGCGAATTCATGTACTGTAAATATTCTTGATTGATATGTTTCATAGTCACATTAGTTGAGGCTCAATGTTATTAGACATATTATTAACATAATATAAACTATGTATCACATAACCCATGCCAATCAATTTATTTCTAAAATAAATTTTACATATATCTCTGCTAAAAAAGGAATTCATAACCCCTACTAGTCAAACTAGAGATGGAGATCATGTTTCTATAGGCATTAGATACATATAATACATCCTCCAACTACAAAATATGATTATACAAATCAATTGAAGTGGATCCTATAGCCTTGGCTGCAATACTTACTCCATTTCCAAGTCTTAAGGTCACTTCATTGGGCCTCAACCTGCTCTTATTTGCTAGATCCTGCAAGAATGAATAAATGTGAGAACTTACACCAGTATCCAATACCCATGCATTAGATAAGCTCTTAGAACATCTAGAAGTAAATAAATTAGAGAAAGCCCACCTTCTCCATCCTTGTCCTTTCCCTTAGCCTTAAGGGACTCTAGGTACCTAGGACAATTTCTCTTCCAATGTCCTTCACCTTGGCAATGGAAACATTTTCGTTTGCCTTGCTCTTTCCTCACGATGGCCTTGCCCTTATTCTTGGCTATCTCTCACGTGGGCTTGACAACACTTGTCTTGCCTTTCATTTTCTTATTGCCTTTCTTCTTAGTCCTACTAGAAGTGGCAATAAGTGAAACCACCTTCCCTTTGCTCACTTAAATGGCCTTTTGGGCTGTCACGAGCATATTCATGAGCTCCGCAAGAGTGCACTCAATCTTGTTCATATGGAACTTGGCGATGGTTTGCCCAAAAGATTTAGGAAGGGATTGAAGGATCAAGTTCAATTGGAGGTAGAAGTCCATTGTGAAGTCAAGACTATAACACCCACATCTTAGATATGTTATATATGCATCATAACTTCCATTACATATAGAGTAGAGTAATGGATTTTATTTAAGTTTGGGTATGTGTATGAATTGTAAAGAATAACCTAATTGCAAAGGAAATGGGATTAGATTATCATAATAGAAAGTTAGGGGTTATTATATAATATTTCCATTTCATTAAGAGTTAATAGGGAATTGTGGTGATAAATTCCCCTAAGTATCTAGATTTTTATTTTTAATTAAGACTAAGAATTTATTAAAGGGGACACTTTAGTGCACAAATGGGAGCTTTTGATTGGTGCATATTTATGTGGGTGTATGTATGTATAAGTGTTAATAGTGTTGTAGAGAATTCCATTAGGAAGAGAGGAGAGTGATTTTTGATTAGTTTTGGGAGATTTTGATCTTTCTCTACTCATCTAACAATAGTTTTGGGAAGCTCTAGGAGGTCTATAAGCTATTGGAGCATCAATCGGTAAGCTTTACATACATTTTTAATAATTAAAGTCAAGTTTTAATTATTGCAAATTCGTGCTCTGTTTTCCTTGTTTATCAGTCCTAGGATTTTTGTCATAACTTGAGTTGTAAAGCTCTAACTTGAGCAAGGTTAGATGCTTTGGAAACTTCAGAGAGTCCTCTACAACTTTTATGTTTTGGGATTGAACTGAATCTATTGTTAGGATGGTCTAATAGGATTTGACATTTTAGTACTCATGTTGCTGGCCTTATTTTACCTGATTTTGTTTAATAATTCTATGCATGTCCGAATTGAGTAATTTTAATTGGAATTGATAGTAGACTCATAATTCTTATATTAGTAGAAAAATCATAATCATTGTACTCGTGTGTGCATCATTTGGATATATCGAACCTTGAGCATCAAGTTGCATCTAGTGAGTTTGGGTGCAAGTGTCATATTTGCTATGTGAGATTGATATATGATTATGTATAGGAGTTGAAAAGGATAGAGTAGACACCACTCATTAGGAGAAGTTATTATTCACTTAAAAGTTGGAAGCACTTTTGGCAAGTGATTATTAATATAATGTTTATATATATTAATTCTCTTATATATATAATGATTGTATTATTTTGTTGGATTGTGTAAGCCATTTGATGAGGTGAGAAATGAAATGTATGTGTGAGAATTTTGAATTTTTGATTTAATATGTTGATTGAATGTGGTGAGAATTGAAGTATGGCTATTAAAATATGAATGGTGCATACATATGTGAATATTGAATAATTGTGTGAAAATATAAGGTATACGTGTGATAGTGGGACTGAGCCGGGTGGATAGCCTCCACTGATTATAAAATCTGAGATTGAGTTGGGTAGATAGTCTCAGTAGTGGCCACAAGTGAAAATATTAATTGTGAGATATGGGAAAACTGAGCCGGGTGGATAGCTACCTAAAATTATGTGAGAATATGAGATCTGGGACTAAGCCGGGCGGATAGTCTCAGTTTGTGGCCACTTGTGAAAAATACGATTGTGAGAAAAAAGCCTAAGTTGGCTATGTGTAAGGAAATCGTGTGATGATAGTTCCGGCCGGATAACAAATATGTATTGATATGTGTTCATTGCATTCATACTTATATATGAACGTTTGAATTCCAGCTTATATGTGAATTGTATGTGAATGCAAAGATATGAAGGATTAGAGTGACATATGAAAGGGTATAATATGAGAATAAACTAAATTGTGTATATGTTGTGTATAATTTCATTATATTTTTTGTACATGTTTGGTATACTTTTTGTATATATTTGGTTTATATTAAATAAAAAATAGTATTTGGTATTGAAATGATGATTATTGATAGTGTGTGTGTTATACCTTATATGGGGATTATAATTTGTATGAATTGTTGTATTTTTGGAAGAATTTGGTTCAGTAGCAGAAATCAGCCACTAGCGATCGCTAGCCCTTTCTCGCAGGCCCATCTACTGGAGATCACCATCCCTTTCTCGCAGGCCAAGCTACTGGTGATCGCTAGTCTCTGGAACTAGGCGAGCCACTGATGGGAGCCAGTGGCTGGCGAGCGCCAGTCTCTAGGCACAACCTAGTTTTGTTTTTTTTTTTTATTTCATTTTGACCCCAAATTGATTCCAATTTCTTTCAATGACTAAGATTTTCAAGTGTACATTTATGGTACACCTTTAAGTAATATTTTATGCTTGATATTTGATTATTACACACTTGGTGTGTAATTTAGTTTGATGTTTACCTTAATTAGTTCTTGAGAAATTTTATATATAGCGTTGTATTAATAATTATTTATTGAGTTGCAAGCTCATCCCTTTGCATCCATATTTTTCAGGGCATAGATAGATCAAGCTTGGAGTCTGCATTTGAAAGTGATCTCAGGTGGGCTAGAGGCGAGCTTAGTATAGTTATACCCATCTGCATTTTCATATGGCATTTTTGTAATGATACTATGTATACATTTTAGTTTATGTAATGGATGAGTTGAGTAATAGACAATGTATGAGTACATATATATATACATTCTATTTGTAAAAAAAAAAATTTATGCCACGTGTATGTTGTGTTTGAGGGTGCTACATTTAGTGGTATCAGAGCAGGGATCAGATTCTCTTAGGACATGATAACTTGATGCATTCATGGCATATCATACATAAGTTATAGATGACATATAGTTGATGTGCATTGTATATCTCAAGATAAAAGAACACAAAGCACCTTGCGCTGGCCCAGAAGAGTCTTCAGAGTCAGTCCATAGGCAAACCCCTATGCATACATTAGGAGAATCAGACCAATCTCAACCTTCAGTCCCTCTACAAGTTGCATATCCTTTTATGCAAAAATTTATTCAAATGATAAGAACCATGGGCCAGAAACTAACAAAAAGTGTTGTGGATGAAACTTATTAGAAGATACGAAAGCAATGTGCTAAAGCTTTTACGGGCACCACTGACTCCGCAGTAGTTGAGGAATGGCTACAAAACACTGAGAAAATTCTAGATCAATTTGAATGCACTACAGAGAAGAGGGTGAGCTATGTCGTATTCCTATTTGAGCAAGATGCTCTGGATTGGTGGGAAACAGTGCCAGGGAATAAAAATATACCTATGACTTTAACTTGGGAAGATTTTTTGAGAGAATTTACAGAGAAATATACACCAGCTGTTACCGAGATAGAAAGAAAATTAAATTTCTAAAATTAAAGTAGAATAATTTATATGTTTCCGCTTTTTGAGGTCCAATTTATGAGACTTTCAAAGTACGCTCCGGAAGTAGCTACCGATGAATTGAAGAGGAATAAATTTGAAAGGGGATTGAACTTAGAAATTTGAGAGAAGATGGCAATAAAACCCCCGACTTATAAAAATTTGTTGGAGACTTTTTTACCTGCTGAAGAGACTATAATGGAAAGAAATGAAGTGGAAGCTAAAAAGAAGAAAACCACTGGCACATTCACTACCCCAACCTGAACTGGTGGTAGTTCATCTTTTAGAGGCTCTAGTTTTTAACGGAGCGGATTCAGGGGATGTGGTATGAGTCGATCTAACCAATTAAGGGGAGGATCTTTTGGCCAAGGATTTGGGAGATCCAACAGTCGAAAAGGACTGGGTAGATCTATGAGTGGCACATCAGCATCAGTATGTAACAGATGTGGCAGATTTCACTCAGGTGAATACTGGAGTTTTAGACGAGTGTATATTATTATTATAGCTAACTCGGCCACTTCATCAGAGATTGTCCGATAAAAAAAAGTGTAGAAGGATCTCAGATGACGGTACAAAGTAGTGCAAGAGAGAATTTACCTCATATCAGTCAAGGAAGAGGCCGAGGTAATAGAGGAGGTGGAGTTGGTACTTCGACCCAAGCAAGATCGGTTGGTCACCCTCAAAGCCAAGCGAGGATATATGCCATCACCCCGCAAGAAGCTCCTACAGCTCCAGATGTGGTCACGGGTATATTTACTATCTTTGACCATGATGCTTTTGTATTAATAAATCCTAGATTCACATGTTCATTTGTATCATATGAGTTTGCATTGAGAGTACATGGTACAATTGAACCATTATAACAAAGTTTATATGTTTCTGTGCCTGCTGGGGGTATTGTGGTAGTAAATACAGTGATGAGAGCATGTCCTATACTAGTAGATAGTGTGACCTTATATGCAAACTTAGTGGTTATTAAACTAGAAGAGTTTAATGTCATATTGGGGATGGATTGGTTAGCAAAACATCATGCTATTGTGAATTGTTATACCAAGGAAGTAGTTATAGATATTTTAGGGCAGAGAAAGATAACATTGGTGGGTCAGAGAAAAGTTGTACCTACTTATTTAATTTATGCAGTGATTGCATTTCATTTAATTCGAGATTGGTGTGAGGCTTACTTAGCCAATATTGTAGATACAACAAAGGTTAGTCTAGGGGTAATGGATGTACCTATTATTAGATATTTTCTTAATGTGTTTCTAAATGAATTACTAGGATTACCTCTGTACCAAGAGGTAGATTTTGAGATTAAAACTGTTCCAAGGGTAGCATTGATATCAATTGCTCCATATAAAATAACACCTATAGAGTTAAAACATTGAAGAAGTAATTAGAAGAATTATTGGAGAAAGGGTTCATCAGATCAAGCATTACACCATGGGGAGCTCCAATTTTATTTGTAAAGAAAAAGCATGGCAGTATGCAGTTGTGCATAGACTATCGATAATTGAATAGAATCATAATGAAGAATAAATATCCATTGTTGATGATCGATGACTTGCTTGATCAACTAAAGGATACTACAGTGTTTTTAAAGATATATTTGAGATCGGGGTATTAGCAACTCCTAGTGGTAGAATATTCTATTTTGAAGACGGCATTCAGAACTAGATATAGGCATTATGAGTTTTTGGTTATGCCGTTCGGATTGACTAACACACTTGCAGCATTTATGTCGTTAATGAACAAAACCTTTCAACAGTATTTGGATCAGTCTGTAATTATTTTCATTGATGATATCCTTATTTATTCTCCAAGAAAAGAAGTGCATGAACGACATCTCCAAATAGCTTTGCAGATATTGTGAGATAAATAGTTGTATGCCAAATTCAACAAATGTGAATTTTGGATGGAAGAAATTATTTTTCTTAGGCATATAGTTTCGAGGGAAGGTATGAAACTAGACCCATTGAAGATTAAAGCTATTATAGAGTGGGAAGCACCTAAAAATGTGATGGAGATTTAGATTTTTCTAGGGCTAGCTAGATACTATAGAAGATTTGTGAAGGAGTTCTTTATTATTACAAGGCCTCTAACAAATTTATTGAAGAAAAATATGCAATTTTGCTAGACCGAAACGTGTCAACGAAGTTTTGAAAGGTTAAAGGAAGCACTTATCACTACTCCAGTGCTTGCATTGCCCATTGGAAATGGAGGATTTATGGTGTATACTGATACTTCGGGGCAAGGATTGGGATGTGTTCTAATTAAAAATGGAAAAGTGATAGCATATGCTTCAAGGCAATTACGAACTCATGAAGTTAATTACCCCACACACGATTTAGAGTTAGCTACTATTATACATGCATTGAAGATTTAGAGACATTATTTATATGGAGATACATTTTCCATTTTCACTGATCATAAAAGTTTGAAGTACGTTTCTACTCAGAAGGAGTTAAACATAAGGCAACGAAGATGGATGGAACTATTAAAAGACTATAATTGTACTATTGAGTATCATATGGGGAAAGCAAATGTGGTGGCAGATGCCCTGAGTTGAAAAATAGTAGAACAACTTACGGGAATGGTTAGCTATAATATAAAAATGTAGTGGCTCTTCGAGCTATGGATGTCTTGGTGAAAGTTCATGAAGACCATTTATTGGCTACATTATAAGTTAAACCTTTGATAGAAGATCAAATCAGGGAGGCACAAATTGAAGACTCTTATTTGCAAAGAATGAAAAAGAAAGTGGAATTAGGGAGAAATACTTAATTCATAATCCGGGAGGATGGTACATTAGTAATCAAGGGTCGTGTATGTGTACCTGTTGTTGGTGAGCTAAGGAAGAACATTATGGATGAAGCTCATAATTCACCCTATATAATACACCCGGAAAGTACCAAGATGTACCGGAATATTAGGCCTTTTTATTAGTGGCCAATAATGAAAAAAAATATGGCGGAGTTCATGGCTAAATGTTTAACTTGTCAGTAAGTGTAAGCTGAACATCAAGCACCTGCAGGTAAATTACAATCTTTGAAGATTTCCGAGTGAAAATGGGAGAAGATAACGATGGATTTTATTATGGGATTGCCTTGAAATTTTTGAAGACATGATGTAGTTTGGATAATAGTTAATAGACTTACCAAATCTGCACATTTTCTGTCAGTACAACATACTGATTCTTTGGACAAGTTAGCAGTTTTATATGTTTCAGAGATAATGAGGTTACATGGGGTACCATTGTCTATTATGTCGGATAGAGATATGAGATTTACATCTCATTTTTAGAACAGTCTATAGGGAGCATTGGGAACTAAATTGCATTTTAGTATAGCATTTCATCCATAAACCGATGGGCAATCAGAAAGAACTATTCAAATGTTGGAAGATATAATGGAGCTTGTGTACTTGAATTCAAAGGCACTGGGATGATCATCTACCATTGATTGAGTTTGAATATAACAATGGTTTTCATTATAGTATTGGTATGGCTCCTTATGAGGCTTTATATGAAAGAAAATGTCAAAGTCTAGTGTGTTGGGATGTAGAAGGATTAAAACAACTAGAAGGACCTGAGTTAATTCAAAAAATGGTTGATAAAATACACTAGACTTCGACATTTTCATTCTAGTGGTCTAATCTTTTTGACAATCTTATAAGGTCCAACGTATCTCAGACTCAATTTTCCTTGTTTGCCAAATCTCAAAATTCCTTTCCATGGAGATACCTTTAAGAAAACCTTCTCTCCTACATGATATTCCATTTCTCTCCGATGTTGATCCACATAACTCTTCTGTTGATCTTGTGCCTCCTTGAAACATTTCCTAATATTGATTATGAAATCTAAGACTGAGCCAGCGGATAGTAGTGGCCACAAGTGAAAATATTAATTATGAGATATGGAAAATCTGAGCCGGGTGGATAGCTACCTAAAAATTATGTGAGAATGTGAGATTTGGGATTGAGTGAGGCAGATAGTCTCAGTATGTGGCCACTTATGAAAAATATGATTATGAGGAAAAATCCTAAGTTGGCTATACGTAAGGAAATCATGTGATGATTATTTCGGCTGGATACGAAATATGTATTGATATATGTTCATTGTATTCATGCTTGTATATGAATGTGTGAATTCCAATTTATATGTAAATTGTATGTGAATGCAAAGATATGAAGGATTAGAGTGACATACAAAAGGGTATGACATGAGAATAAACTAAATTATGTATACATTGTGTATATTTTCATTATACTTTTGTATATGTTTGGTATACTTTTTGTATATGTTTGGTTTATGTTAAATAGAAAAGTGTCTTTGGTATTAAAATGATGATTGTTGATAGTGTGTATGTTATACCTTGTATAGGGATTATAATTTGTATGAATTGTTGTATTTTTGGAAGAATTTGGTTCAGTAGCAAATATTAGCTACTGGCAATCGCAGCCCTTTCTCGCAGGCTAAGCTACTGGTGATCTCCAATCTCTGGAACCAGGCGAGCCACTGTCGGTCGCCAGTGGTTAGCAAGTGCTAGTGTAACACCCGAGATTTTATGAGCACTGTTCATGCATAGTAATTTCTTAACAGAGGGAGTAGAGGTATGAGTTGCATATATGTGGGGCATATGCATTTTGGTAGAGAGGGGTATAGTTGTAAGATAAGTTTGGACCTAGTTGTCAATTTAGAAAGTTATAGATTTTTAGGTAATTGTCCAAATTCATTAAAAGTGTATAGAGAGGATTGGTGATATTTGTATATATAATTATAGATTATTATATTTTGTGGTTTTTGGGATAAATAGGCATTTAATGGTTAGTTGGGAGTATTAAATTAGAGAGGGAAATTAGAAATTTCTAATTGGTGGGATTAGTATATAAGAATATGTATGTGTATGTTGAGTGTTGTGTAGGGAAAACGGTAGAGATAAAGAAGAGAAGAAAAATTAAGAGCTTTGGGGAGATTGTGATTTTCTCTACTCATCTAGCAATCTTGTTTGGGAGCTTAAAAAGATTGATTGGCCATTTGTGCACCATTTTAGGACTTGATAAAGGGAAAGAAGGCACTCTTAAATGGAAGAAAGGCCCTTTTGAGGTTGGGAGCAATTGGAGGTAAGTAATTACTTACATATGTACATATATAGATTAAACTCTATTGTGTGTAATTGTGCTTTCACTTAATAGAGATAAATAAATTGTGAATTAGTGATTGAGGATGTATTGTTAAGATGATGATATATACATATTGTGATGCAATTGTGTTGACTATAATGTGGAATTAAATTTCTACCTTGTTGTGTGTTGGTAATGTGAGGATTGGTTGCCAAATGATGATGTTGGCAAATAATGATATGTGCGTATATTATTATGATTATGGAAAATGGATTGTGATCATGGAAGGAATGTTGGTAAAATATTATGATAATAATTTGTTGAGATGCAATTGCATGGAATGATATGGTGATGTTAGAAATATGAGCATGATTGGAACTATGATGAAATATTGTTGTGATTCACATGAAAGTGTGATATGTGAGGAATGTAGGAATGTGTGATTATATAATGGGCAAGCTGAGCCGGGCGTATAGCTACCCATATGAAAAGTGAGACTGAGCTAGGCGGATAGTCTCACTAAAGGCCATTGAATTGATATTAAAATATTATGTGATGGACAAGCTAAGCCGGGTGTATAGCTACCCAAAAATAATATGTCAGATAATGGGACTGAGCCGGGCGGATAGTCTCACTAAAGGCCATTGAATTGATATTAAAATATTGTGTGATGGACAAACTGAGTCGGGGTGTATAGCTACCCAAAAATAATATGTGAGATAGTGGGACTGAGCCGGGCGGATAGTCTCACTAAATGGCCATTTATTTGATATTGAAATTGTGAGAAAAATAGCCAATAAGGCTAAGTGTGAGGAAATTGTATGAGGAAAGGTCTATCCGGATACTAACTTGCATAAATATGCATCATATTTACACACATTATGAATGTGAGAATCATGATATGAATTGATTGTGAGAATGAATCCGGTCGGATATTGCTCAGTGAGAATGAATCATGAATGTGTGAACTCTGAAATATTATAAATTTAGTTATGAATACCAAATATATTATTCAATGAGATAATATATAATTGGGTGATGGAAGTTAATGAAATGATGAATATAAATACATTGGACTTATTAATGAGTTTGAGTGTATGATGGAATGTTTATATATAAATGATAGATATAGATGCTCTTTAAGTGTGAATAATTGATATTATGAGTTGATGAATGATTTAGTATGCTTAGCATGTGTTATGGTAGCTTGATTTAAGATAGAGTCATGCGCTTTGACATCACCACCCCCTTCAAAGGCATTTTTGTTAATTCATATAAATAAATTAAGTCTAGATATCTTTATAAAAGTTGTAGCCCTTTGAAATACTTTCCATAGCTTTTTGAATTACTTGAATTCGAGTTCGGTAGAGGGAGTTATGGCCAAAAGAGTGCGACGTGGTCTGAAAAGTCGAGTCAGGTTAAGTTTTTGTGTGCCCGTGTTGACTCGGCATGAGTGTGCCGAGTCGTACCTGTGACTCAAGGTGCCGACTCAGCACGAGTCAGCCCTCCTTCAGCGCACTATTGTCTTCGTAGTTTGACCATAACTTGAGCTATAGAGCTCTAAATAAGGCATGGTTTGATGATACGAAAACTTTAATGAGTCTTCTACAAGTTCCATATTTTAAGATTGGGTAGAATCTATCTTTAAAATTCTCAAAATGAGCTTGACATTTTATTGCTCACTTGCTCCTTCTGCATTTGGTCTCCTGTACGTACTCGATGTAGTGCCAATGGTTATGGAACTTCATGGTGATTACTTGTGGACTTACTAAAGGATTGTAAGGCTATTTTATGACCTTGAGAAT
>CATIWO010676869.1:0-20533 GCA_949673435.1 Macaranga tanarius | reverse complement strand
TCATGTGCATTTCATCCTTTTTGGCATCAAGAATTTTGTAATAGAATTATGTTGTATTTGTATACATATGTAAATTATATGTACATTGTATAACTAATACTTTAATATATACAAAGTATCTTTTGGTTTTAAAAAAAATATATCATTCAAGTTTTATTTTTATTAATCTGGACACGTGTATGTGGTACCTGGAGGGTGCTACAGATAATCTGATATTTAACCGTTGAAATACAGACCATTATCAAAGTAATCCACTCTGTACAGAAACTGAAAGATTACAGCATTCTCTGGATAAAATTCCATTTCAATCTATTGTAGGCTTTGCTCATGTTGAGCTTTAAAGCCACCAGACCCTCTTTGCTCTGTGTCTTCCTCTTAATGTGGTGTATAGTCTCAAATGCAATCATAATGTTATCTGAAATAAGTCTTTTTGCTATAAAGGCACTTTGGGTCTCTGAAATTAGAGACAGAAGGAGAACTTTTAGTCTATTGACCAAAACCTTAGCAACTATTTTATAGAAAACATTGCAAAGGGAAAGAGGTTTGAGCTCTGACGTCTTTTTAGGGCTGGAAATTTTAGGGATTAAAGTAATGATGATGTCATTCATGTTTTCAGGGAAAGAGCAGGTACGAATATAATGGGATACAACAGTAACAATATTATGCTTAATAGTGAGCCAAAAAGATTTAAAGAAACCTAGAGATAAGCCATTTGCCCCTGGTGTAGTATCTGAGTCCATGCTAAATATAACATTTTTGACTTCGGTTTCAGATATATCGGCCATGAGTGCTTTATTCTGATCTACTGTCACCTGATTTCTAACTAATTCCACTGAATCCATATTGATTTCCACAAAAGATTTAAATAAAGTTTGAAAATAATTCACCATCATTTGGAAAAGACATGAATCCCAAGAAACCCATTCACCATTTTCATCTTTTAAGTGACTGATATGATTCATTTTTTTCCTCGCAGTCGCCATCTTATGGAAGAAATGGGAGTTTGAATCTCCATTTTTATACTAAAGTTGTTTGGCCCTTTGTTTCTAGAAAGTATTCTGAGCATCTTGAGTTTGGAGGAGCTCTTCTTGGACTCTTTTGAATTTTGAAATATTATGGTCATCGACTCTCCAACGTAAGGTAGCAAGTTAGCGAGAAAGATGAGAAATTTTAGATGCAAATCCTCTAACCTTGTCACGACCCCAGACTTCTAAATTAGTACTAATATTTTTTATTTTACAAACAATAGGAGCTGTAGGATCTTTGTTCCATCCAATATTAACCACTAAAGCACAGTCTTTATATTTCAACCATAGATTCTCAAAGCGAAATCTCTGTATTCTACGTGAAGTGGCAGAATTATAGAGATTTAACCAAACAGGGAGATGGTCTGAAGAGCTAAATTCTAAACTAGAGACTGTGGCCTTATTAAACATAGAAATCTAAAGAGAGGAACCAAAAGCCCGGTCTAGCTTTTCTTGGACCCAACCATCAGCGCCTCTACTCCTCTCCCAAGTGAAAGGATAACCAGAGAGGCCCAAGTCGATTAAGCCGACAGAATCAATAGTATCTCTAAAACCGTTAATGAGCCATTTAGGGTGGGCATGGATACCTTTCTTCTCATCCAGGTGGAGGATATCATTAAAATTCCCTATGCAACACCAAGGAAAGGCTAATCTTAAAGCAAGGTTCTTGGTTAAATTCCAAGACTATCTCCTTTTATTTCTATGTGGGTTCCCGTAATATCCGGTAAAATGCCAAATTTCACTAGCCTTAAGTTCCACCATAACATCAATAAAAAATTGAGAATAGCCCAATAATTTTATAGTCTTATTAGATTTTCAAAGAATAACAAGGCCTTCACTACGACCAATATAATCCATACCAAAGTAGCCTTCGAAAGCTAAAATAGATTTAATTTTTTCTAATTTAGCTCTAGAAGATAAAGTTTCAATTAAAAAATGGACATCTGGCTTTTTATTTTTAACTAGCCCAATAAAGGCTTGAACTGTGCATGGGTTGCCAAGCCTACGACAGTTCCAACAAATGATACTCATGGGGCCCAGCAGGCTCGGTCCTCTCCAGAGCCCGCCGATAATCCATTTTTTTTGGGAGACTTGGACTAGTAATATCAGCTTGGATCATAATATTATCTTCTAGGCCTTCTATAATCTGAGTGGGTCCACTTTGAATCACAGCCTGATCCATATTATCTTCTTTCCTTCTTTTTTTTGGGTCCATAAAAATGATTCCTCCCTTTTTTATATCTTTCCCTGCTATTTCATTAGGAGAGAATTGAAAGCCCAGCTCACTTTCCTTAACAGCCAACCATTTTTCTTGCCGCTGAACTAGCATATTCCCTTCTTCACTTACTTCCTTTCCCGTTCCCTTGATAGCTCCCCCCCATTGAGTCAACTTCCATATTAATCCCATAATTATTGATGTTTCTACAATCAACTAGATTTTGCTCAAAAATTACATGGGCCCAATCTTTTTGGTCGGATCTCAGCCAGCGGTCACCTATTTAGTTGGACAATTTTCGATAAGAAGCTCTCAAATCCTTATGAAGGCTCTGTTGCAATCCTGCTTAGGTGTGGTAAGGAGGCTATGACAAAATTAATCTTAATGGCCAATAATGCCACATGTGAAGTAGAAAGTGCTAAGTCTTTTATATTTGAATTCAATCTCAGCCTGGGACCCTCCCTATTTCTTAATGTTCATACTACAGCAGAGAGGTTTCATTATATTGATGCGAACGTGAATCCTCAAATATTAAATCCAGCTCCCTTAAAAATTCTTTTCATCTGATTCGAGGAATTCACCCAGATAATGGCCAATGTGTTTCAACACTTTCTCACTTCTGAACCTAGATGGAAGCTTGTAGACTTAAACCCAAAAATTAATAGTGTTTAGGGGAACCTCTTCTAGATTTTCACCTTCTGTCAGATGCTTTAAGACCAACTAATTGTTGTTGAATGTCCAAGGGCCTTTCTCCAGGACTCTCTCAATGTCAACTTCGCTATAGAAGATAAAAAGGAATCTGTTTATACTTTTACCCTTTTACCTTCTATGTTTCGCACTTCTTCAATTGAAACACCTTCTAAAAGGCTCCAAACTGTTGCTAGAGTGTTCCTCATAGCTGAGAAATTGATTACTCTATTAGACAAAATTTTTCCTACTAAGGTCCAGCGGAGGTCCACTTCATCCATATCTTTCGAATTTTGCTTCTTAAATATCAGCCCTCCAATACCTTCTGTAATCTCTTAGACTAGAGCTGGTGGGGTGGTGATGGAATCCATAGTGTGGTAAACAAAAGGGGACAGAAAAAAGGAAAATAAAATATAGAAAGACAGGTGAAAAAGAACAGACAGGCGTGGGCCTGAGTAAGCTAGCAGCGTGCTAGAGGGAGACGACAGTCATGAGAATGGAGAATGTGATTTTGCTTGTCCATTAAAGAGGACGATGAAATGTTCTTTTCAATACAAATACTCTAAACCCGTTATTAATAGATCCTACAAAATACTCACAAATCCAAAATGTTAATAATAATAAAACAAAAGAAATACAATAAGAATAAAATATGTGATAAGATAAAAATGCATAAAAAATAGAAATAACAATAAAAAATAATGTTAAATGACAAATGTTAACCTAAATTAATCTAACCGAAATCTGAATTCAAATTTTATTTAAAATGAAAATCAACTTAAAACTAAAATTAATCCAATTAAAATTAATTAAAACTAATTAAAACACAAAACAATCTAATTTTATTAAATTAACCTAAATTTTTATATTTACATATCTTTCAATTAACCTAATTTTTAATTAACCAGTTAAACAAAGACAAATTTAAACTAAACAAACATAAAAATAGAAAAAAAAAGAATAAATTCTAACTAGTCTAATTTTAATTAACAAATAAAATTCAATTAAAATCATTAAATAGAATAAAGAAATAAAATAAAATAGAAATAAAAAATCTGGTTAGTGTAACTTCAAATAATTGAAATTGGATTAGTTAATAACATTAAACAAACAAAAATCAAAGAAAGGAAAAAAAATAATCACTACAAAAAATAATGGGCCACACCTGCGCGGGCTCGAGTTCACTCTCTAGCTACTAATGCTAGGCCTAGCACCTCTCATGCCCTACCTCAGAGGACCTTAGATGCTGGCCCTAGCACTTCACGTGCCCTCTCATGTAGGACTCATGTTGTCGGTCCTTCTTATTCACATGACACTTTTCCCTATCTCCCAGAGCCTACCGCTAGATATTGGAGCACTACTGGCAAGTTGTCTCGGGTTGTCTTGACTCTCAACCCTGAAGACTTTCCATCACCTGTACCTTCTACTGCCACCTATATGAGTATTATTCATGCTCTTATTCTCTTATTTGCTTACTGCATAAAAACATTAGCACTGACATGATTTATGCCTTGTACCTGCAGATTCCTAGAGAGTTGTGTGAGCATATATATAGTTTGTTCGAGGTCCAGCAGGATCTCATGTTCCAGATGTTAGAGGATTGGAATATATGTCATTGTTTCTATATAATATGTATGCTTGCTTTTATGATGTCAACTTACCTATTTTTCGTTTCTCTTTGGACAGACATATTGTGCAAGATTGGAGACCCAAATCTGGTTGCTCTAACATCAGCTAGCTAATCTTCGAATGGGGAGAAGAGATGATGATGCTGATGACTCTGGTGCTGGTGATGCAGTTGCCCCTGCTGCTAATATCCCTCCATCCTCTGGCATTTAGGATGCTGAGGATGAGGCTGGTGATGATGATGATGAGGACGCTGAGGATAAGGTAGCTGAAGAGAGCGAGGAGGATAATGAGGAGACTGAGTCCGAGCAAGATTAGACTACGGACTTAGCATTAGTTAGGGTATGGGAAGATTATTAGGCTTTTTGTAAAGGCATAGGGATTTTGTACACAAACACATTCGAATTATATAACAGTGCATTTTATTTCAGTGTTTGTTTCTTTACATTATTCTGCTCTATGATGAACTGTTCAATCATTATCATCCAATTCTAGTCCAATTTTCATCAAAACGGACAATTTCCACCATTTTACAGCAAAGGGGTGCCACCTATATAAGAAAAGGCATGCGCCTCTTTAAAATATAAAGGTATGCGCCTCTAAAACACAGAAGTATGTGCCTCTGAAGTGTAGAGGCGTGTGCCTCCACCTACTGTGGTGGCGCATCTATTGTGTGGTGGTGCCTCTACAGCTCTGACACTAAAATTTTTTAATTTCATCCCTTTCTGAAAGTCTATAAATAAACCCTATATCAACCATATCAAGCCACAGTCGCCCTTTACATCCAAAAAACTCTCAAAACTCTCAAAACCATGTCTGAACACCATCTAAAATTGATCTGACCAATTTTGTAGAGTTTAGGTGGAGAAGATTGATAAAAACTAAATCCATTTCATCTTTCCATCTTCAGATCACTTCATCTCTGTAAGATCAATTACCCTTTCTTGCACACTGCTGTCTAATTTTGGGATCCAAAGATGCATGCCTTCAGGTTCAATACCTTTAAGATTTGCCCCATGCCTGAAGAATTTAGAGCGATTCTGGGTTACCCAAATGATTCCTCCAAATAGATTACAGTTCCACTGGTGAACAGGCCAGATGATAGAGCTATTCAACAATAGATGGCCCAGTTTTTCAACATCCTTTCTTCTTCTTCTTTAGCACACATCTTAGGGAATGGCATCATCTTTGATTCTTTCTTAAAGGCTATTATGGCTATCAACAGCAATAAGGTGTATTGGCCACGGATGATTACTTTCTGTCTATATGCCCAGTTCCTACTAGGTTCCCCTTCTGGTGACTATGATCTCAAAATCTTACAAATCCTTGATCAAGTTGAGTCTGGACTCAATCCCATACTGGTTATTCTTGTTGAGACACTGATTGGCTTGGAAAACTTATCTGTAACACACCGCTTTACTGGGAGCCCTGTGTTGTTGGAGGTAAAAATTTTTCTTTTTTTTTTTTTTTTTTTTTTAATAAAACCTCCATTTTTCCTTTTTTTTCTTTTTTCTTTTTGAAAGATCTGGTTCCAAGAGAAACTAAAGCTGTTGGTACCCCCACAGAACATTGGAAAGTACAAAGCAAAACAGGTAAGGACTCGACCATTGCAAAAGCTTCCAACTAACCTGAAGGAATGGTTGGCAAAATTCCTGGATGCTGGAGTCTCATGGATGTGTCCCTGGTGGAAAATTAGATATGTGACCACCAGAACATATACTTATTATGTTCCTCTTACTGGACTGAACTTCTGTTCATTCTACTACCCGATTCATCTCTGTAACCAGTACGGAGAAAAGCAGCTGATCATGGAACCCACATGTGGCTTTCAACTTAGCCCTCTGACCCAGAATTTTATGAAGAATATGTCAGCGACCTGGCCACACTGTAACATTAGGCGAAGCATTTCACTGAATGGAGACATTACCACTGATGACCACTATAAGACTTAGATTCAGTTACAATAAACGAAACAAGATGAATTCATCAAAAGTCAAAAGGCAAGGGATTTATTTAGGGTTAGCATGTAAGAAATGCGAAAGAATAAAAGAAAAAGGACTTAGATTTATTTCTTTCTTTAATTTCAGCAACTTAATTAGACTTAACTCGTCTTATGTGATATCTTTCCCTTTTTAGTTAAACTCACTATAATAAGCATTTAATGTAATATTTGACAGAAATAAAAGTAATCTTGTTCATTTAAATTAAGCATAATTGTACATACAAATCACTTCTGACATTTCTCCTATTGTTGAGTGGCTTGCCCTTACAAGTTTTTTATCCAACTATTTTATTCTCTCTCTCTCCTTTTATTTATCCTTAACTTTGCCCAGGCCGCTCATTTGCAGAGTTTTCAACCTAGTAGGATTTTTTTTCTTTTTTCTTTTTTTCTTCCTCTTTCTTTTTTCTTTCGACTCTAACTTTTACTTAGGCAGCCTCTTTTGAGGTTTTCTCTCTAATGAGACTTTACAGAAAGTATTTCTTGAACTTATCCAGGTTGATAAAATTTCTGAACTCATTCCCTTCCAAATCAGATAAAATGGCTGCACCCTTTGAGAATATTTTCTTTACAAAATAAGGTCCTTTCCAATTCGGCTTGACTTTTCCCCTTAGATCAGTAAGGAGTGGTTTTGTGTGCTTCAACACCAAATCACCTTCCTTTATCTTTTTTGGCTTGATTTTATTATTATAGGCTCTCGCGATCCTTTTCTGATACAGCTGCATGTGATACATAGCTTTTAATCTTCTCGTCCAACAATACTAACTATGCCAACTTGCTTTCCACCCACCAATACTCGGAAATCTTCATTTCTAATAAAACCCTCAAAGACTGGATTTCCACTTCGACTAGCAATACCACCTCATACCCATACACCAGTGAATAAGGCGTAACCCCAGTTAACATTCTTACAGTCATTCGATAACTCCATAATGCAAACTATAAATATTTAGACCAATCCTTGTAAATCTCTACCATCTTAGCCAGGATCCTTTTGATGTTCTTATTTGCGGCTTCAACTGCACCATTAGCCTAAGGATGATAAGGAGATGACCGGTGATGCTCTATTGTATAGTAATAGAGTAATGCAGCAGTATTTGATTGAAACTAAACCTCATTATCGGTCATAATATGGTGTGGCAACCCGTATATATAGATTATATTTCTTTCTATAAACCTTACCATCTGCTTTGATCCAACTAAAGTGTACGATTCAGCTTCAACCCACTTGGAGAAGTAATACACTACCACCACAATGTATCGATGCCTGTTCGATGCAGTCGGCCTTATCTCTCCGATTATGTCAATTCCCCAAGCCGTAAAAGGCCATGGAGATGTCAACCCTTAAAGTTCCATTGAGGGCAAATGACTAACATCCTCATAAAGCTTGACAATTATGGCACTTCTTCATGAATTTGACACAATCTGATTCCATGGTTAACCAGAAGTACCCCTGTCGAGTTATCTTCTTAGCTAAGACTGTCCCATTTATATGGGTCCCATAAATGCCTGCATGCACAGTTTTCATAATCGTCTGAGCCTCATCCTTATTGACACATCACAAGTGTACTCCAGTTATCATTCTTTTATACAGCATACCATTATGACTGATAAACTATCTAGATAATACTTTTAAGGACACCTTCTCCTTCTTATTTACATCCTCAAAAAACTGACCAATCTCGAGATACTTCTACAAATCATAAAACCACAGCTTTTCCTGTCGACCCAGCGGCATTACTCTCATTTCCTCATAACACGGAGTCCTGGACTTTGCCAAAATCAAGTGCTTAACTAGAACCTATGTACCACTTTCCCACATCAAGACTAATATAGCCAGAGCATCTGCAACTTGATTTTCATCACGAGATAAATGCATAAATCTGCACTGACTAAATGAAAGAGTAATAATGGCCAAATGATTCACATAAAGCCACAGCTTATCTTCTTTACTTCCCATTCCTTAGAGACCAATTTCACTACTAACATCGAGTCCCCATAAACTATTATCTCTTCTGCCCCCATATTTCTCAAGGCTTCTAATCCGATTATGCATGCTTCATACTCCGCTTGATTATTAGTTACTTCAAATTGTAGCTTCTTTGCCATAGGAATCATTTCACCCTCGGGAGTGATCAAGATTACCCTGACACCTACCCCCTTGCTGTTAATTGCTTCGTCGAAATACATACGCCATCCTCGCTCCTCAATAGCTCTTAAATGTTTATCAGGAAACTCTAATTCCCATTCCTGATTGTCATCCATGGGATTCTATGCTAAAAAGTCTGTAACAGCCCTTCCTTTAATCACTTTCCTTGACAGATACTCAATATCAAACTCCGTAAATAGCACCAACCATCGAGCTAACTTTTCCATGAGAGAAGGAGTTTGCTAGAGGTACTTCAGAGGATCATGCTTTGATACTGCTTGAATCTTATAGGATTGAAAATAGTATTGAAGCTTCTTAGTCGTCCACACAACTGACAAACATGTCTTTTCTACCAAATTGTAATTGGCTTCTTAAGGCAGAAACTTCTTACTCAAGTAGCATACAGCATGTTCCACTCTATTCTCATCCTCTTATGCCAGCATTGCCCCCACAGCTTCTTTCTCTAAGTACAAAATCAACGGCTTTCCTGGTCTCAGAGGTTGCAATACAGGTGGCTCCATTAAATATCTATTGATGGTCTTAAAAGCCTGCTAACATCGATCATCCCAAATCACCGGTTGATTTTTTTTAAGTAGCTTGAATTTTGGCTTACATATGGTGGTTAACTTTGCTATGAACCGGCTGATGTACTGCAGACGCCCTATAAATCCTCTCATATCCTTTTCTGTTCTTGGTGCTGGCATCTCACTGATGGCTTTTACCTTATTCGGATCAACTTCTATCCCTCTTCTACTAACTATGTGGCCCAACAGTTTCCCTGAAGAAACTCTGAATACACACTTCTTTAGATTCAGTCTCAAGTTATACCTTTCGGCTGTATCCAGAAACTTATTTAGAGCTTCGAAGTGTCCTTCTCTGGTTAGAGGCTTAACTATCATATCATACACATACACTTCAATCTCTTTGTGGATCATATCATGCAGCAGAGTGGCCATCTGCTGGTATACTGCTTCGGTATTCTTTAGTCCAAATGGCATCACCAAGTAGCAATAAATTTCCATTTTATGATAAATAAAGTTTTCAACTTATCTGCCTCAACCATGTGTATCTGATTATACCTAGAGAATCCATCCATGAAAGAATACATCGCACTCGAAGCTGCACTATCTACCAGTGTATCAATATGAGGCAAGCGGAAATCATCCTTCGGACATGCCTTGTTTAAGTCCCAGTAATCAACACACATTCTTACTCTTCAGTTTTTCTTTAGTACCGATACTATATTAGTAAGCCACTTTGTGTCATCGACCACTTCAAAGAATCCGACCTTCCACTGTTTCTCAACTTCTTCTTT
The DNA here is from genome assembly GCA_949673435.1 of Macaranga tanarius. NCBI lineage: Eukaryota > Viridiplantae > Streptophyta > Magnoliopsida > Malpighiales > Euphorbiaceae > Macaranga > Macaranga tanarius. The sequence goes on along the minus strand of CATIWO010676869.1, from coordinate 10,516 downwards.
AATCGGGAGTGCCCATTCTGGTCTCAACCTTCTCCTTTTCTATTTAACCAACATAAGTAGGGATCTCATATTCCATAACCTCACGATCTATTTTTGGCATATCCTCATAGCCCCAAGTAAACACTTTTTATCTCTTTATTAAAATTTCTTTCATTTTTTCACTCTCATCAAGAGAAAGACTAGAAGCAATTATTATGTTTTTGGGATTTTTAATTGTACCTAAATTAAATGTTTCGATTTGCGTAGAATTAATATCAAATATATGCATGAAATGATCATCATAATAAACAGAACCATTGGGTAAGACATCACACAAGTAAGCAAAATCAGATTTCATTGCATCAACCTTAGAAAAGAATAAATCATCAAGTTCAAATAGACTAGCAAGGAAAACATCAAAATCATCTGAAAAAGTATCAATAAAAGAGTTCTGGATGAAGGTCTCCAAGTCCGCAGCAGCATCCTCACTTTGACCAGCATCTTCAGCAATAATCTCCACTCTTTTGGTAGCAATCCCTTTCCCTTTGGAATCCTTTTCAGCAGCAACATCCACAGCTTTCTCCGCAGTATCCTTCTTATTAGTGGTGAGTTCCAAAGCAGTAGCAGCAACTTCCTCATCCAGTATTAGCTCCTCCAATACCAGTTCATCCATGCTCTTCTCACCTAGATAATCCATAAAGATCTCAAACCTAGGGACCTTCCTCCCTTCCAGAAATAGAGGCTCAGGTTTTCCTTTATAGGGATTGTAGTTCCCTTCCCAGATGAACTTCTCCTAAGGTGACCATTTCTCCTCACTATCAGTTCCATCCTTTTCTCCTTAGTACCCTAACCCATGCTTCAAAATCTGTAGTTTAGCTTCCACAAACTTAGGTGGGCCAGTCTGATTCTTCCTCAATCCTAGTCCAGGCATGAAGTTCATTCCTTTGAGCATATTCAATACCTTCTTCTCCATGGAATCTTTATAAATCATACAGACCTCAAAACTAGTGTTTAGAGGGATTTCTTTATGAGCTAACTTTAAAGCTGCGATGGTTGCCTCAGATTCAGCTGGGATATTAACTATTTTCCTCTAATGCAGGAACTTGATCTTTTAATGGAGGGTAGAAAGAACTCCTCCCAGGGGATGGAACTGAAGTCTTCCTAACAGCACAACAAAAGTGATAGAGATGTCGATCATATAGAGAGTAACCCAAGCTTCAATGGGCTCAGTCTTGACTAGAGTTCTAAATGTGCCTTCCACTAGTCTCTTCATGTCATCATAGGCTTTGATTATTATATCAGTAGGCTATAGATCACTAGTAGTCAACCTGAGTCTCGACAGTATCCTTAAAGGGCATATATTTATGGCTGACCTATTGTCAACCATCACACAACAGGTCATCTTCCCTTTAATCTCGGCCTTAATGAATAATGGCCGGTAATGATCTCTCCCTTCCAATGGTAGATCCTCATTAGTGAAAATAATTACCCCCTTAAGCTTTTGCATTAAAGAACTCACTAATTATTGAGGAGTTATGCTGGTGGAAACCTTCCTCTTATGAAAAACCTGGACCATAACATCCTGGTGAATCTTAGATTGCATCAGAATCTCCCAGATACTGGATATTATTTTTTCAGGCAATTCTTTCTTTAGTTCTTCCTTCTTTTCAACTTCAAACTTAGCTTTATGTTCTTTCTTTTCAACTGGTTCTTCCTTTTTCTTCTCTTTCATCTCTTCACCTGATGCCATATGCTCGACCACCCATTCTCTTTCACCTCTCCACACATCACTCCCTTCTTAGATTTTCTCATCATCGGAAGATTAAATATCCAATATGTTCACAAACAGACCCCTCTCATAGGTGGCTTCTGGTTGGGTAAGTTGGGTAGGTTCAAGGTCGGTGAAGGAGTTTAGCACTTGTTCTTCAGTCAAACCAGTGCCAATCATTAGGACATATTGATTTGGTGGTAGGGTATTTTAATAGTTCAGCAAGGGGTTTATTTGAGTGTTTGGCTTTTTAGTTTCCGGGTTGACTAACTTTTCAGAATTAATGAGGTCTTGGATGTTATATTTGAGGTGGGTGCATTCGTCAGTGTCATATTCGATGACTTAGTGGTACTTGCAAAAGAGTTTTGGATTGGTATTGGGAAATAGAGTCTTTGGTGGCAAAGGTCGAAGGAGTCTTTTCTCGATAAGCTTCTTGAGGACTTTTGAGAGGGGCCTTCCAAGATTAGATTACTTTCGAGGTTGCTCAATAGTATTGATTTGGACATTATTGCTCGGTCCTTCCTTGTTCCCAAACTTTCCTCTAAAATACTTCTTCTCTTGAGCCACATCAGTCTCTTTCTGAACCCTGATCCTATAGAGTTCTTCAAAATTCCTGATTCCTATATCATTCAACTTTCTAGCAAGTGGTGAAATACATCTATCAATAGCGAGCATCAATTGTTCAGATTCAGCCGGTCGATGTCTCATCTGTGAGAGCTTACCCCTCCACCTAGTCAGGTAATCAGTAAAGGATTCATTGAATTTCTACTTGGTATTCTGCAGATCCTTCAATGATACCTCCATCTAAGAGTTCAACCCATACTGTTTCACAAATGCAGCACATAGTTCTTTCCAGTTAGCTTAAATATGAGGGTCCAAAGAATAATACAACCGGATCGGTGCTCCCTCCAAGGACAATGAGAATTACTTCATAATCTGACATTTAGTTAACTCAGTTATTTTCATGTGGGTGATGAATTGCTTCAAATGCAAATGGGGATCCTCAGTTCCCGAGTATTTCTTTATGTCAGAAAACTTGAACTTCTTCGGTAAGGGCTCTTCATTATCAAAATCCATGTCACTGTAGTCCATAAAAGCATCCATACCCTTATCTTTCATTAGAAGTTGCATCTGAGATTTCATTTTTGCCATCTCCTCAGCCCACTCTGGTTGTTTAGAATTTTCAGCAGCTTAAATCTCTTTCCCAGGAGGATCAACAAGCATAGTTTTAAGATCATCATTCTGGTCCCTGAGTTTTCCAATTGTAGCTTCACCCTCATTCAAGTCAATCGGTTGTTTTCCCTAGCTGTCTGGAGTATTTCTCCCATTACTTCCCGGATAAGGTTCTTAGTATTAGTAGTGATCTCCTCTTTCAACTATCTTATAAAGGCTTCCATATCAGAGTTGTCAGATATTGTTATAGTTTTGGTCAATGAAGTAGCTCTAATCAGTGTAGATCTGATTAGCTAACCTTCGCGAATGCGTGTCCAAATAAAGGATGGATGATCAATTTTTGTAAGAAAAAAGGTTAGAAATATGCATGACGTGTATGCATGATATACAAATTTTTTTGGTATTTTAAGGCTTTTAAACAAACACAAATGAATAAACAAATAAACAAGTATATATAAGGTCTCAAAAATATAGCCTTCTAACCTTATTCCTCCTATACACATGTTCAATGGTAAGTCTCTTACTTAGAATTTTTGGCCTGGGTTTTAATTATCAATAGGGAATAACAAAACCGAGGTACATGCATAAACTCTCGAGATGGAACAAATAAGTAGCACATCTCATTAATAAAACTAAAGTCTAATATAACGGGCCATAATAGAAGGACAAATCCCAATCTAAAATGATCCATCATTATTGGGCTTGGGCTTTATTAATGGGACTACTATATGGCATCAAAACACATACATTAGAAGGAAAACTTAAGGGTAGTTACTAGGGCACTACATGAGCTGAGTCTTGGGTAAAGTCAAAGGCTCCCATAATCTTTATATACTCTCTGTTCATCTCCCTACTCAAGGGTCCGAGTGACATACTCAATTATAATACACTGTGATTGACAATAGTTATATACTCCACCACTAGGTTTGAATGAAATATAGGTAGTAAAGCAACAACCATTATCGGGTTATTTGGGACTGTGTGCATAGTATGTGAAAATGGTGTAGTGAATGCAGAAGAAATAATTAGAAATTAAAAATAATAAAATATAAAATACTGGAATCAGTTCTCTATCCCCAATGGAGTCGCCACTGTAGGCGGCGGGGTTCAGCTCGCGCTCAAATATTCGGCAACTATGGCACTGTGGGCTCAAGGCCCACTAAGAGTACAACTTTAGGCCTTTTTACAAGCTTTGGTTGGAGTTGGGAGTCACCACCCGGATAAAATCTAGGACACTTTTACAGCAACTGGATTCCACGAAGGAAGCCCAACAGCCATCCTCAGAGATTAGGTCCAAAAACTGGGTATGCGCTTTAAATGGCCCACTCAATCTTGCAATCGGCCTCCGTTTATATTTTATATTTTAATATTTTTAATTATTTAATTATTTCTTTAATTACATGCAAATGTCTATTTTGATCCAAATAATTTCTAAATTTCATAATTTAGTCCAAGTTCGATTATTAAGTCGAATTTCATGCAATTTAATCTATACATCTATACACCATAAACATAATTCACAACTAATAAAAATAACAAAAATTAAAAATACATTCAAAGAAATGGGGGGAGAAAAAATAATTACAACCCTTTTACAACAATGATTAAAGAAAAGCAAATAAATAAATCTCAAAATATAAATATTCAAAATAATAGTAATAATCCATTATAAACCTGTTCTACCATCATAAAAGAAATAATTAAATCTCCAGAAAAGAAATCTACTAAGAAAGCAAGCAATAAGTAAGGAAATAAAAAAAGAAAACAAAATAATGTTCATCTGGACATAGAGGCGTGTGCCTCTATGCAGATGGGGCACATATCTTTATGGAAGGCGCTGCCCTTAATAGCAATGGTTAGAAAATTTGAATATACATACAAGATTATAGAGGCATTTGCCTCTATATACTAAGGGTGTGTGCCTCTATGAGACAGAGGCGCGCCTCTACGCAGAGGCACACGCCCTCTAATTTTCTGCAGAGACTAAATTTTACATTTTAGTAATTTAAACATATTAATTATCCAAATAAAACAGTAGGACAAAGTCACAAGCAATTTAAATTATTAAAGCAATCAAAATTACATAATGCAGTGACAAGAATCAAAAGCAATTGAAAAAATTAAAATTGAATTCAAATAAAAGAAAAGAGAAGAGTTTTACTAAGAAGCTTAAATTTGAAAGTATTTGAGCCCTTAGATTGATTCTGAAAACACCCTTCTTGCTTCCAGAATGCTTGAATTCAGGCCCCTTTGACAGGTTTCAATTCTAGTTTTAGTTTTCTTTTAGTTTTGTTCTCTATTTCTTTTTCTCACTCTTAGTGTTTTAGCTCCAGAAGCCAACCCCTCTCTTTGTGAAATTCCTTCCTCATTTATAGAGAAATAATCATCCTTAATCGCCATTAACTCTCCACATCCGCAATTAATTAGCTATTACAGAACGTGGAGCAATCCACGTTCTACAGTTATTTTTTTTGTAATAAATATCATAGAGGCAGCCTCTGATGACAGAGGCATGCGCCTCCCTGTAAAAGAGGTGTGCGCCTCTCTTCTGAAGAGGCGGCACCTGTACAGAGAAAAATGGGCTTGATGGGCTTTTAGGCCATGTGGGCCAGCTTCTTGGGCTTAATTTGCTGGGTAATGTGTTTGGGCTTGGTCTTTTCTGGTGGGTTTGGGTTACAATTTTTGGGCTTCTCACAAATGGGTCTAAATCCAGTTATTAGCAAATTGGGTTTATCTATCATTTTTCATCATTGGGCTTTTCTTTGCGGCCGGCTAAACTGTGTCCACAACACCGATATAGTATTATCTTTTAGAGTTGCTCTAGAGCTAATAGCGGTAGATTATCATATGCATACAGAGAGGTGAGACTTTACAGACGGTTGCCTGACCATAGTTACGGTGATGCACGCCACCACCACAGGGGTTCAGGTTTCTTTGACCTGGACTTAGTTACGTCCATACCGTTTTCCCTTTGTTTTGTGATAGGGCATGTATTAGGGAGTAACTGCACCTTTTGTTGTAGTTATAGAAATCCTCTTTAGGTCTAGTTAGACCTTTGTGTTAGGGTAGTTGGGTTGTATCCATTCTTTTGGTGTACATTTGTATATATTTTAAGATATCCCATACCCTAGCAGCCCTTTTGTAGTACATTATCTATATGTATATCATATCAGTAGAGTGTTTGAGCTTGCCATCATTCTTATTTTTTTAAATGAATGTTATTAATGATTTTATTTAAACATATATTTTTGATAGTTGAATGATATAAGAATGCTAGATGATGAATGTTTGTGGTTAGATTTTCATTCAGAAGTGATGCCTCTCCACGTTAGTGCCTTAGGCAGTGCAGCCAAAACTGTGGTGTTAACTGATGAGGTGTCGGTGAGGAGGAGTGTCATAATTAATGTCACAGTTGTTAACCTTCACTCCCCCTATCATGTTAGTCAATTATGCACTTATCATATTTTATATTACTAAAATAAATTTGCTAGGTTAGAAGTTTTTCCTATTGTGTCATCCATAGACTTTAAACTTTCCTAATGTTCCTTTTTAGAGCTTAGCTTATTTCTTGTGTCTAATTAATTTTCAAATTCTCTAAGCTTTTTTAAAATTTCCCATTGAGAGTCCTCCAAATATCTAAATATTATCCAAAGTCTTCAAAAGTTTCCATAGCCAAATACAGGATAAGCAAATATATGGTGTTAGAGGTTGTTTTCAAAACCTTGATGGCTAATGATGAAAACATGAAAATAACTTGCTATTGTAAGAGATTGATGAGAGAAATCATCTTTCAAACCATTTTAAGACCCTTTAAAACCCTAAATCCTTACCTGATGACCTTACAGTACAAATTCGAGTTATTTTCAAACCAAACCAACCTTTGCTAGACCTTAATAAACCATTTACCAAATCCTAATGGTGATGGAAAAGAGGAATTGGTTAGTGGGTGAGTGAGAAATTCTCCTTTCATATTATTTATAGTGTTAATAAAGTCAAACCTTACATAAGGCTCTTCGTGGCTTCTTTATTGTGTTTTTCAGTCTAGTTTTGTGTGTTTCGTGCCTTGGATTAACTTTAGGAAGCTTTACAATAAAAAGTCAAATTTTGGTCAAATGATTTTTTTCGAGGTCCAAACCAAGCTCCCGAGACTAAACTACAGTCTGAAAACTATATTCTAAAATTTTAGCACGTCACTGAGTACCGTTTGATAAAAAGTTAAATTTTTTACCTCCGATGGTTAAATTAGATCTCACACCTTGTCATGCCATCATTTATATATAATAAAATATAGCTCAATTTTCAAGATTAATCACCAAGAAAGAAATATTCTATTTTGGAATATTTCATGCCAAGTATCAAGCTTATGAATAAAATAGTATATTCTATTACATAATCACCTTTTATTTATATTATTTAATTACACAAATGCCATAACCTTATTTTGTCTATAAATAGTTGGTCCTAGGTATCAAATGGGGGACTTTTGTGAGTGTGTACAAATGATATAGAGAAAAAATTACTTCATGTGCCAAAAATAAACCAATTTTCTACATTTCACCCTATTCTCTACTCTCTTTCTACCTCTTTTCACTCTCAATCTACTATCATAATCCTTTCATTTCATCACCAAACCATATATTCTAGAACCTAAATCAACCAAAAATACCAATCAAAGCCAAAATCAAATCAAATCAAACCCTTTCCTAAATACCTATTTCAATCTCAATCTCTTACTTTTGGTGAGTTTTTAACCCATTTCTAAGGTTAATTACTTTCAAAAAACACCTTTTTTATATATTAGGATCTTTGGTCTTATGTGTGGAGCCTTCATTTCTTAAAATTTTGAATCAAAAAGTGCATGAATGGGGCCCAATGATGAATAGTTGGCCAACTGTTCATCCTATTGGCCGACCATTCCTTTTATTGGCTGGCCAAAGAAATAGCCTAGGCCAGCTGTTCAACCTTCAAAACCGGCTGTTTAGAGTAGAAGTTTCTCTTTTCTTATGTTTTTTTGCTTGAAATGACTCTAAAGATGTCTTCTAGGATCATTAAAACCTTAAGAATCACCAAGGGTTTTAATTAATAGTATTATAGAGCCTTGGATGATTGAACTTGGGGCCAAAGCTTTGGTTTTCTCTATAAAATTTTTATTTTTGCTTTTTGCTTGCTTATTGATGCATTTAAAGTTTGGTTTTTAATTTTTAATAACTCAATAATTTAAATTCATTGGTTTTAAAGTTTATTTTAGAGTTTTAACTTTGATTATGTTATGTGTGCTTGATTGTTACTAACCTAATGTTTTACCGTTGATTATTATTGTTTCTGGCATCCTTGTATCATAATTTGCACATTTACTTGTATGATTGCATATTATGTGAATGAGACATGTCACTATCATGTGCTTGAAGCATTTTTAGATTAATTAGGGTCAACTACACGCACCTCGGCTTTCATTACTTGCATATTTATATGTATCCCGAATTTGTATCACTTTACATGTATCCTAAATTGCATCATACATCATTTGCATTTTGCGTGCACCCCTGAAATTATTTGTTGTGCATATCATGTATTGTATTTAAGTATATTTGCATCTTTTGCATATCATATATCTTTATCAATCTCTTAAGCTATTAATATTAACACTTACTAACTCCTACTAACTCCTACTAACTTTTGCTAACTTTACTAACATTTGTTTTAATTTTCTTGCTTATTACTAACATATACTAACATTTTTTATTATTATTGTGTACTCTTACTAACATCTAACATCTTTTGCTAATTTATTTTACATTTACAAACAATTCTATATCTTATTCATCTATATTGCTAATTATTAACTCCATTTCAATTTCAAGTCAAATTACTACCTCCATTTCAAATTCAAATTTTAAAATTGTACAAACATATTATGCCAAAATATTTACAACAAACAGTAAAATTAAAGGATTATAACTTGACCTTATGGACTATAATAAAATAAAAGGATGTAACCATTGATTTATTTACATCTTCAAGGAAGGTATACCATTAGACTACTAAACTTTCAGGAATTATCAATATATATATATATATATATATATATATATGAATGACATGGCGTGATTGAGGTTGGTTTTTCTAATTGATTATATAATTGAATTGGGTAATAGCTAGATATTTGTAACACCCCTACCTATCATTATCTCCACTAGTATACTTAACTAATGAAATCAAGATAGGAGATATATTACATTAACTAATAGAAAGAATCTCTTAACAATAATTATTATAAAATGGAAATACTAAATTCAATTATGAATAAACTATATTCATTATATTACATTTTAATGTGGTTCTGAAAGTACTAACTAATATACAATTGAAGTCAAATAAAACAGCATAACATGTTCTGACGACTCTCTCTCAGCTTCTAGATATTTCTACTTCAGCCACCCTATAGGCATCGCCGTGGTCCACTGCACCTGTCATCTCTCAGCTGCTACCTAAGTAGATAATAAATACCTATGCTGATAATTTTTAAATAAAAGAGCAAGTAATTTCGTACGAAAATTACCCAGTGAGGGGATAAAAATATAACTTTGAAACTCTATTCTTAGAATATCTCTTAACTCACTTTTCTTAATTTATAGTAATAATAATCAGATGAATTTAAAATATTTTTTTCATATTTAAATGATTCTAATATTCAATTTATAATTGCCTAAAAGTACTTTCTTAAATCATCATTCATAGTAATTCCCTTTTATTTTATAAAAGCAATAGAGCTCAATAATCACATAATTTCACAAATAATTTTACTAAATAAAGTGAATCAACTTGCTCTATGCCTATATTATCCTAATCTCAACCATAAGTGAATCTTCCCTATTTTAGGAAATATATTAAAAGCCCAATTAATAAATAAAATTAAATAAGTACACTTGGATAATACACTTAAAACTTTATAACCAAGCTCATAATAAGAGCATCGTCAAAGTACACACTATCTATAATACCATAATCTCCACCATACTACGATTCACTATTCTACTAAATTTTAAATGATATACATCAGTACCCAACTGTCTATGATAATGCTGCTTAAGTATAATCATCACTTAAGCTAATGATAACTCGAGTGTTAAGCTAACTTGATATATGTATCTGGCCCCAGGCATCAGCTATACATATATCTCGGGTAAAATATGCACCTGACCCTTGGCAACGGCTACACACTTACCATCATAATTAATAAGATAACATATGCATCTGGCCCCAGTCATCGGCTATGCACACTTACCATATGTATCCAGCCTCAAGCATCAGATATACACATATATAGTAACATATGTATCTGGCCCCAAGCATCGGCTATACATATTTAACATCTCGCATCTATATAGTAACATGTGTATCCGGCCCCAAGCAATGACTATACACATTTACCAACCTTACCATGTCCTCGACATAGATTTACACACCTATATAGTAGTATGTGTATTCGGCCCTAGGCTTTGACTATATACAACTACCCAAATCTGCCATGTTATATACATGGAATCTCTACTATTAGTGCCATAGACACTTAAAATTATAAACGCAACTAAAACT
>CATIWO010676790.1:0-18993 GCA_949673435.1 Macaranga tanarius | reverse complement strand
TCAAATTTGTAATATATTTTGTCATAATAAAATAACAAATTGAGAGCCAAATGATAAAATCAAATTTAATTTTTAAATAAAAAATTATACTCTAATATAATCACTTCATCTCATCATCTAACGTAGTTAAACAAAATAATTGTATTGTAACATGTTATAGAAAAAGATTGTTTTAAAAATAACTATTCATATTTTTGCTAGGGTGTGAAAAGAGAAAAAATATATATAAAATAAAAAATTATTTATTAGATATTTATGTTTTTTGCATGTTATTTTTTTAATGGGGTGTTATTCCAACTCACTAAACTTGTTGTGTTGGAATATTGTTTTATATATATATATATTCTTTATCGCCTCAAATTGATGGATTTTACATTTTATGGTAAAAAAAAAAATTACCTGCCCGTGTAGCTTTGGTCAAACGGCCGAATCCTTAGGAGCGTAACAGAGGGACTTGGTATCAAGTCCCCCATGCCCCTCCTCCGGACCCTAGTTTGTAATGGCCAAAAAAAAAAATCTATACCCTCAAACTTTAAACATAACAAGATTGAAATTCAAGAATATATATATTTATTTAAAGCTAAAATAAAAAGAAAATAATCGAAAGTGTCACGTAATATTGAATTTCGTAGAAAAATTCATTTAAAATAAATATTTTCTATATATTATTATATTTTTATTAGTATTTCACTTAAGTTAGAAATCTAGAACATGTACACTTGAGGTTTAACTCAAGTGGTAAGAGTCTTTACTCTTAATATGAGAGGTTTTGAGTTCAATTCCTCTCCTCTATACTAGGCTTGTGAGATCCTACATCAAGTGGTGGCTCATAAAAATGATTTTCAAGGTTACTAACTGTAACATCCACTCTTTAATCACATTAACCATGCATGTTGCCTTTCATTGCATATAGAGTAAAAGGGTGAAGCTAAATTAAGACTAGGTGTATTTATATAATATGGATAGGGGCTTAATTGAAAATAAGTTTGGACGAAATTGACATTATTGAAAGTTTAGAGATTAATGTGTAATATTTACACTTTAACAAGGATTAATGTAGATATTAAGGTAATAAATCTCTACAATTATCTAGAATTATCTAGATTTATTATTGACTAAGTCATGTATTAGTATGTGTACAAGTGTGTATATAAGTGTAAGGTGGAGATGGTGTACAAGTGTGTATATGTGTATGGTTAAGATTGTGAAGGGAATTCAATAAATAATATGGGTTGATGATTCTTGTAAAACATTTAGAGAATTGGATCTATTTTCTAATCAGCTAATAAGGGCTTTGGAAACTAAGGACATCTAGAGGACTTGAAGATTGAGAATTGGAATTGCAAAGGACAAGGAAGATATAATCAACTAAGGAAACTATTACTTATTATAAAGTTTTGGGAAGCTTATTGGTAAGTAGTTACTAATATAATATATATGTGGTTTCTCTTACATGATATAGTTTTAATATTATAGGAGTACTATCTTGAATCATTGAATAATATATAATGAATGATATGCAAGGAGATGTTAATATTGTTAATAGAATATTAATCTTATTTTAGTAATTGATGAATTAAGAATTGTACGTGAATAAAATACTTGTGTGATATGCCAAGTGAATACATTATGGACTTGGTTAGACGTTTTTACTATCAATGATAAGATATGCATTGGATTGTATAGAATCATAATGATAATTAAAGAGATGTATGAATTTCATTGTTAATTACCTTTGTGTGATTGAGAATTTGAGATTGAGATTGAGAAGATGAGCTATTGTTATGACTAAGTCTTTAGTATCTTGGATGAGTTATGATTTTTGAGTTGAGCTATAAGAGGTGATGACACTATAGTATGATACAAGGTAATTAATAGAGTGCATAATGGGTGAGGTTGATATATTTGTTATGAGGTATATGATCATATGTGGTAAATATGAAATGTGTTAGTATTGAATTTTTTAGCTGCAAGTGTGTATGTGTTGTAAACTTGAGTTTGGTCCATTGGATTTAAATGATGCAAAGTTGTGAGCAAATGTGAACATGATGTGAAATAAATAGTGAGACTATAAGGGGGAGAATGATATATATTATAACTACACATTTGATGTTAAATAATAAATATGTCGATTGGCTAAGTGTCCATCCACAATATTAAAATAGTAAATAGGTCGATTGACTAAGTGTCTATCGGCAATACAAAAAGAAAAACATCGTTTGGCTAAGTATCCATCGACAATATTAAAGAATACATATGTCGATTGGCTTGGTGTCTATCGACAATATTGAATAGTAGATAGACCGACTGGCTAAGTGTCCATCAGCAATATTAAATGATAAATATGTCGATTGGATAAGTGTCTATCGGCAATACTAAATGGTAAATATGTCGATTGGCTAAGTGTTAATCGGCAAGGCAAATGACATTATATTGATAATACTAAGTGATTAATAAGTGATGTGAGATGTGGAATCATGAAATAGGAGTATAATTATCTTTAAGTAAAGGTCTAAATCTTCCTAATCATGAGGCTAATAATTGTGAATATGGGAAATGTTGATTGTAAATGCATACATAAGGATATATATAATCCTTTATTTGTAAAAGTGGATACTAAGTGTGCTATGGATGTATGTGTATATGAATAAGGATATTAAAGGAGTTGTGTTAATTGAATGTAAACACTAAATGAAGTATAGAAAAGGGGAGGACATAATTTGTAAATGCAATATGTATTTAATTGAGTAAGTGAATGTATATACCAAATGGTGTGTTGTGCTATGATTATTAAAATTGTGGATGAAAAATCATGAGCATGGTTGATTGTATTAGTAATTGATTGTGTGTAATATATTTGAGTATGAGTTTAGGATGTTATGTATGCTTTTGAAGTGATTCCAAGGCAGCTTGAGCCTTACTTAGGTGAATAAAAGGTTGCTTTAATCAATGGTGTTTAAAAGAAGTAGAATGTTGACCTTGGAAGCTCCTCACGATCGTGAGCCACCTCTTCAAGTGGCTCAGGAGACTTGCAACAGCAAGTGGCTTCTCCTCACAGTCCTGCTCACGACTGTGAGGGGCTGTTCACGATCGTGACCCTCTTGGTCACGATTGTGAGGGCAGACAATGAGGGGCGCATGACACTTTGTGATGGCTAGTCTTCCAAAGCAGATAACATATATTTTATATTTCTTCTGGCTATTTGCTTATTTTTTCCTGGCAGAGGTGGTATTTTGGAGAACAAAATATAGCACGAGGAAGAAAAAATTACGTAAAATTATTTATCGCAATCCGTTTCGAAAATGGACGTCAGAATAGTAATTTGATGAATAGTAAAATAGTAACTTTTGCATAATTTTGCATGGCACTATTCATTAAAATAGTAAACATTGTAGTAGTCTGTCACTGTGTAGCCCATTACTGTACTGTTCACCGTACTATAGCAGATAATATTCATCGTTAATGTACCATAGTATTGTTCACTGTACTATAGTAGATACTATTCATTGTTACTGTTTAATGTACTGTAACATATACTGTTCATTGTTATTGTAGCAGAGTACTGTTTAGGCTCTATTTGAAGATGCATGAACTAAGGTTTGATTAGATTCATCCTAAAAGGCGTTTGATGGCTCTAATAGGATTCTATAATGCTATGAACATGTTAAACTAATAGATTTAATATATATTTACACTTAATTAGTTCTAGAGAAGCTTATATATGTGTTTATATTAGTGATTACTTACTGAGTAGCAAACTTACCCTTTTGCATCTAATTTTTCAGGGTAATTGATAGTCGAGTCAATGTCTGCATGTAGTAGAAATACCATGTGGACCAGTGATGAGTCCGGCGCATGTATAACTAGATTTTGCTATCATTCATGCTTGATGTTTGTATTTAAACATCTTAATATGTTATAATGTAATGCTATAAGCTTTAATGTAAATGGGAAGCATGTGTTCTATTTGAAAAAAAAAAAAGATTGTATCACATGCTAGAGTGTACAATTGGAGTGTTACACTAACTACTAAATGCTTCTCTTCCCGTCCCGATGATAATGGATCTGTTTCAAGTCCAAAAAGAAATATGTAGTTAATTTCAAAAATGTATACTTATCCTAAAAGTTAAGTAATTTAGACAAAGTCTGTATTTAGTTGAAAATATAATTATTGTATTTTTAAAATAATAATATAAATATTATTTTGATCAAAATAAAAAATATATAAAATAAATCCATTTATATAAAATAAAAATAAAAATAATAAAAAAAAAGAGATCGCGCATGCATGAGTATAATTCCAGTTAACAAAGAATAGATAAAAAAAATTTTGTGCTAACTCAACAATCAGAGAACAGAGACAAAATGATGAGCAATTAAGATAGGATCAAGGATTCTTCTCCACTATCTGTGTGTTTCTCTTCGTAAAGATGTCATGCAAATGAATTTGCATAGCAATCTGTAACAATACCAAACTGCAGTCAATGCCTATTCCTAATAACACTAAGAGACTGTAACACTAGAAATGTGGCTAGGCAGCATTATTTGTTTCCTTTTTCTGTGCAAATTTTACTTTTTGTGCTCTGACACCACCACATTTAGCACTCAAAAGGGGTGTTATATTCTCTTGTAGAAATAAACATCAAATGCTTTAGGTACCCACAAGAATGTGCAGATGTTGGGGGCAATTTTTGAGTTGAGGAACTCAGTTTCAATAGGTTGTTACTGTTCAGCAAATCAAATCAACATAATGGTGGATGAGAGAATCAGACAGGATTATATGACTCTTAGAATTGCCAAAAATATCAGAAAGTTAGATTCTTTTGTTAGAAAATGGTACATGAGTTCTTAGAAACAAAAGGGTGAAAGGAGACCATGTCTCCGGCTGTCTTTTTCATTCATTTACAGGTCAAGCTAGCAGTGTTAGGCTGGAAAATTGGCTTCATTAATGGCTAGTAGCCCAAGGCCATGAGCCCAAAAGGATATGACTATTGGTTAAAAAATGTATGACATCATTTTATGGTGGTCTCATCAAAATGGCAGCAGGACAGAGAAACGCATGTTGAGAAAGTTTTGCTTTCTAGATATGCTCGAATTCTGAAATTGTCGAAGTTCAAATGACTGTTAGATACAAGAGACAAAAAAAAAAAAAAAATAGCAGCAGACAATCATTTTCTTTTTCCTTGGTAAAGCCAGGCAACCCTACAATCAATCAAATTAATGAGTACTGACTGATATATTTTCACATTATAAAAGTATGAGGTTTTGATATCAAGATGAAGGGGACTATCAGGATCAGAAGTATGATGAATTCATGAATTCTTCTATTACAGGATGTGTACTCACATCACCAAGCTATGACTACCACAGGTTCCTGATCCATCTCTGCATGTCCTGTAGATCATAACTGTTGCAGATAAAATGGATACATAAGTACAACTACAGGACCCTTCACATCCCTTTTTCTTCTCCATACTAATTGATTGAATAATGATTAGAATGGCCGCAGAACATCAGCATGAAATGTCACCAATATCTCCACTGCAAAAAGTAGTCATGAACCAACTAAAGATAGAAATCTTCAAGATCATAGAAATGAAACTGAAAGTTTTAGTGCTTCTGTTCCAATAAGCTCCTATGCTCCTATCGTCCCCGACAAGGATATGAACTAATGAACAAACAACTGAACATGAGCTGCACTGCAGTGTACTGTAATTGGCCTATCCTGCTCCTGCTCCTGTTTCTTCTTCTGCTTCTATTTTTAAATAAGCTGTCCATAAAGGAGGCTGCTTATTGTCTCAGTGATAATTGTTGTTAATTGATAGTACACGTACATCCACATAGATAGTATTATTAACACCATATATTCAAAATGCTAGGGGTGAGCATCGGTCGTGTTCGGTTCAAAACGGACAATGAAATCCACTCAATAAGGTGTCTTATTGGACATACATATGATGAACAAAGACTCGGTTGATGTTGATGATGATATTCAAAATGATATAACATTTGCTGCCACACAACAACACAGATATTCCATTACTCCCTCCAAGAAGCCAGAAAATATTCATCAGTGACGTGTTCCTATCCGCTGATGGCTGTTAAATTTCACAAGAACTACTACACAATTGCAAACATGCAATGCCTCCTATGAAAGGGGAAAGCAGGAAATAACTTATCTGAAAACACAATGGCCCATCTAGAGAAAAATGAGGACCTATATATTGTTCATGACAGAAGGACATTCATGAACTTGCCCATCATAAAGTCCAACAGGCAAGAAAATATAGTTAAAACGGGGTAGAAAACAGCATTAAGTATGAAGGGGAACAAGAAAGCAGACTGCATAACCTATGAACTAACATTAGCGCATGAAATTATTGGAATTTTCTATTTACCGAGTCCAAAACGATACTTTGTAAACGTGCATGTATACGGATAGCAAAATTCCTCAACCAAAGTAAGTAACATAGCCATTCAAACATTTTCTGGATACATATTAGTCATCAAGCTGGGGCTAAATATTCAAACTTCAATTATGAACCCAAAAGCATGATGGTTAATGATAAACAGAATACAAGATAGAAGAAAAAGATCCTAGCCACAATCTTCAACAACAACAATACCATTTCAGTAGAGTAAAAAATATAACCAGATACTGGTTTTGTAAATATCCAAGTTTACACAATATATGCAAGCAGAAGAACACTTACAATAAGAATATCCCTCCTAAATGATACCGCAGATATAGGATCAACAGCATCTTACCAAAACCTCAAAGCAGTGTTTCATGCAAAATTTGCTGTTGTGATGAACAAAATCTGACTAGGACCAACAATTAAGTCAAATGGACACCCATTTCTTTGTGCTTCAACTCCAATGCCATTCGCTTATTCTCAAGCTTCATCCTCTCATTTTCTATTCTCGTCTTTCCTAGTTCGTGATCCCTTTTCCTGCTAAATCTTTTCCACTTGAATCGCTGTTTTTCCAGTTCCAGCATCTCAAGTTGAATTTGTAGCTTTTGCTCTTCTAACTGAAGTGTGCGAGATTCAAACCACTGCTTTTGTAACCAAGCTCCTCTAGAACTTTCAGATGACATTTGATTCATATCAACTTGAGGAATTTGCAAATGAGAATGAGAGCCTTTAAAATCATCTTGAGATGAAATCCCAAAACAAGCATCTTCCTGGCTTTGGTCATGTCTTAACCTTTTCGTTGAGCCCCCTAAGGCCCCGTGTAATCCCCTGCTAACCATGTGTGAAGTTTGATTATCCTCTAGTTCATCACGGTCTTCAGTGTCCACTTCGTGTTCATCTTCTTCAAGATCATCATGCTGATTTCTTCGCATATCATCATTATCATGATCATCTTTACTTCTAAGAGCCAACTGTAAGGAATGCTGCAATGCTGGGTCATGAGGCAGATGCAATCTATTACAATTATGGTACGAACACATTTCTTCATAGAACAAATGCCTCGAGCTTAATATTTTCTTAACATCATCTTTTTCTTTCTCTGTCAAAAAATCTATAACATCCAAAAGTGCAGGGTTTTCCACAACTTGGCAAGAAGTGCCCCTCCCAAGCATGTCATTAAGTCTTTTATATCTTTTGTTAAGGTCATTGAATTTATCCTCGCATTGCTGAGGTGAAACATGGAAACCCCTTTCAGCCATTACCTTTGACACTATTTTCCACTTGCCCTTTTTCTGTAAAACTGCGAATTTCCTTCTCATCCCACCATCATAATCTGAAGTCATATCCTCACCAATATAAGAAACAGCAGTTATTAAAAGCCTCACCATTTTATCAGTCCACTTAACACGCTGCCAAGGTGACCCCTTTTTCCCTCGATTAGCTTCATTGTGGCCATCAGTGCCATCTTCAGTATAGCTTGGCTCATCCTCGTCACTAGTAGAATTTTTCCCCTTATCTCCCTTATTGTAATTGGTCAAGGACATGGTTTGGTCAGAATTGTTCATGGTTCCTATGGTTAGGGGAAAACTCTCCTGCATAGAGGGATGAACAGAGGAGCCTTGGCGATGAACAGGGTGTGGTTGGTGGTGTAGAGCGTGCTGGTATTGTGCTTGATGATGAACTCTCATTGAGCCTTGTAAATCAAGGCCTCCAAAAGAGGCCCCACCTGAAATCATACCACCTTGTGATAAATTCCCTTCCATCTTCTATTATTTCCTAACAAACTAGTTCAAACCCATTCACCTAAAACCTCAAAAACATGTAACCTTGTAGCTCTAGCACTATGAAAAATTAATATCAATGGTCTATGATCCTATTAAGCAAGAATAAGCCATACCCATTTCTCATTTTTGTCTTCAGAAGCAACTCCTCAAATCCACCATCAAACCAGATCCTCAAGCATGCATATTCAATTGAATTCACACAAGGCAAACAAAGACTAACCCTTTTTTGTTTTTTTCTCTAAAACTCTATACATGGCTCAAAAACACCCTCAAGATAAAACCCCGTTCCACCATCCAGCAACATGCTTTAAAAAAAAAAAAAAAAAAATGAAAGAATACAATGAAAATCAATCCTCAAATGTTAATAATAACAGAGAAGCCAAAAGCATAACTTATCTGCAAGCAGAACAAACTCCAGACAGCTAGTACATATACCCAAAGCAGCTAGCTTTGTTGAAAACTTGACAAAGATGAAAGCTTTTTAACTTTTAATTAATGTCCTAAATGAAGGCAAGAATGCAGCACAAAGAACAAAAACTGATATCAAGAACAGAAGTACCCTCAACAAGGAAGAGGCCCAACAAAAAAAAAAAGGTGCTTATATTTATATAGAGTTTAGTGTGTGTATGAATATTTATAAGCAGAACTTTTCAAAAAATAATAATAATAATAATAATAATAATAATAATAATATATAGGCAGAAGGTTCAGCAGGTTCAATGTATGAAGATCTGGTGGGTCCAGAATTTACATTATTTTGTTTTGATCACAACAAGCTTACTATTTCGAGGGATAATAAGAAATAACAACAAAATCATGAGTTTGTTTTGTTTGACAATTTTTTTTTTCCCCTTCATTTTTCACATGAATTCTTTTATAAAAAAAAAATGCAGAAATAGTGTCTTATTCTCTTTTTAATTTTTACAGATTTCGGTGTTTTATTTTAATATGTAAAATAGGTTAAAAGATCATTTTAGAAATTTGAATTTGATAAGGTTTAATATTTTGGAAAATTTTACCATAATTTTTATTTTTTCATCACTTTGATTTCTCTTTATTTTAATCATCATTGGATAAGCATGCTTCTCATAATCTAACAGTGGTTATTGATAAAGTAAACTTACTTTTTAAAAACTAAATTATATTTTTTTTTCAAAAAATTAGATATATAAGCTGTGGAAATTTTAGTTTTTTAAAATTTAGTTAAAAATAAAATATAATATAAAAAAAGAATATTTGAATTAATTTAGTATTTAAAATGAAAATATAGATAATTTTAGAACATATTACAAACAACATTTTAGATATTTTTATAGATTCGAAAATTTAATTGAATGAAAAAAAAAATGAATAATAAAAATGATATAAATTTAAATATTCAGATATAATTTAAACATATTAAATTTGGTAGATAAATAAAAAGATAATAAAATTAATAATTCCAACAACATAAACATTTTGTCACTAGCTAATTATGTAAATTTAAATCAACTAAAGTGGACAAAATCAATTTTTTTCTTTCAAAAGAAGACAAATCATTCTAAAAAAATTTCAAGGATACTTCTAAGAACATTTTGATGGAACCTCTAATATAAAAATAAAGGAAGAATATGTTGTTTACAAAATTCATGTATCTGGGCAAGTTATCAACTAACAAGTGGAGCACTAATGGAAACTTGCTTAGAGTGAAATATATAAAATATTAAACAATCAACATTTCGTTTTCATCTCAATCCTAATAAACTATTATCAAGTCAATTAGGGTAATAATTGAAGTGGCCAAGCAACTATTTTTGTATCATGCTAGAATATTGTGTTTTTTTGTGAAAATAAAATTTAATTTCATTAGGGAGCAATCCAACTGCATGTGTATATATTTATTTAATAAATTTTTTATAAGCAATATAATTTAATTTTTTTTTCTGTCATTTTTTTTAATAAACTCATCACTTAAAATATCTAAATAATATTTTTATAGATTAAAATAAAATTATTTAATCATTTAAAACTTATTAAAATGTATAAATTATATTTTTAAGAAAATAATATATTAAAAATTTAATTTACAAATTAAAATAAAAAATGATAAAATATTTGGATATATTGAGTCTATAATCTAGATAGCACGGATACGGAATTACGGGAGATGAGGATACAGATATAGAGAAATAACTTCTAATTAAAATGGGATAATTTTCACACACAGTCGCTAACTTTTAGACCGGATATCATCATCGTTCTAAACTTTTAATTTGTAACTGTAAACTCTCAAAATTTTAATTAGATCCTACCAAAGTCCTTCAGGCCATTTTATAGCCTCATCACCCACCGGCGTGCTGACATGGACTGACTTACATGACACATCAACATCCTTCTAAAATGCATGGCTGCCATATCATCAGTAGTCTTACTTGCCACATTTTCTTCATGTCATTTTCATTTCCCCCAAATGTAAACTTTTTTTACTTTCTTCTTTCTCTTTCTCTTCTTTACTTTTTCAGAATCTTCAATCTTCCGTCTTCTTCCTTCCTTTAATTTCTTCTTTTTTCGAAAGCCTAATAAAAGTTTGAGATTCCATCTAATTACAGCTAAAGCCCGTTATATTTTATGAAGATCTAAATGAGAACCCATTAAGGGCAAAAAATTACAAATCATAAGTGGAAAAGAAGTAAATCGTAGATCTAAAAATGGAAAGTGTTCAACTCAATTGCCACTGTAAAGTCTAAGCTGTTGTTCAAACTTTATGGATAGAAGCAAACGCAGGAAGAAGATTTTTGGGTTGTCCAAATTACCAGGTAGTGTTTGAAGTATTTTTTAAAATTAAATTTTCAATTAAGGTAAAAATTTAATATTATAGATCATGGATTATTACTTTTGTTGAAACTGTTTTATTTGCAGAGTCATCCATGTCAATATTTTTAGTGGGTAGATCCACCGATGTCATATAGGGCGAGAACTGTTATCAATGAACTGCTAAACAAAATAAATAGAATGGAGCAGGGGAAGAAAGAGATTGATGAAAAATGAAAGATGTAAAAAAGAAGATTGTACTGGTTTATGTTTATTTTAGAGGTTTTTTTTTTTGGCTATATAAACATTGTTGAAATGATGATGAGTGGTGGGCATATCTTAGTCTTTCTAGGTAGCTGTTAGAGTTTGTAGGTAGATATTAGAATATCTAGGGGTCATTTTCAGGGTTGTTGGTTATTAATAGATGGGTTTGTGACTAAAGTCCTTATAAGACAGTTCTTAACAATGAAATGAAGAACAAAATTTTCATTCAATTTTGCAAGAGTCCTAAAACTGATACAATAAACTAAAAGAGTCGACTAAGTGTAGTTTATTAAAAAAAATTATATTGTGAAAGAAGAAAATGATATTGGAAACAAATAAATAAGGCAAAAGTTGTAAGCATCCTAAAAATACATTTCATTGAACTCTAAAATAAACGAAACATATGTTTTAAGATTATTGAATACATATCAGGAGTTGTTTCATAACTGAAATATAATAAAACTAAAAAATATTCAATTTTTGTTCCTATCCAAAAAGTTCAGTAAAAAAGCTACACCAATAAATGTCACTGAAACCACAAAGAAAAGTTCATATTGTTCATTTCTTTATTTTCTTGAAGTGGTCCATGTACCTAGATGACACATCTCTTCCCCTTTCATGTGCCCTTATTTTCTATTGCTAAGTACCCTGGTTATTGCCTTCATTATCAATGCTACCACTAATATGCGATCGATTGTCAGAAGCTTGTATAGGTTATGTTGTAACACTACTTCTTTGACTCTCATTGATGTTGCTTCTCTGATTACTTCCTCATGTATACCATACCCATTTGAAATGCTAGAAGTCTGCATTTACAAATTTATATATCACACACCAGTAAAATAATACACATTTGCATAAAGGCAAGTAATAATCATACATGCAATCCTTTCATTGGAAATGGAGCTATATTGCTTCATCTAGGCTATTTGGAATTTGACTTGAACCCTCCATATGTAAAAAAATATAATTAAAACACATTGAACTGACAATATACATTTAAATGAAACTAAGCAAATAAAAAAATAAATCCATCACTAACATCACACATCTATTGGACTGTAATTGGTGTGTCATGTTGATTGCATGCACTAGTTGAAGCCTTTCTTGATAATACCTACACAGAAAAACACATTTTAATGTGAAAAAATAGACAAGTGGAAAAAAGTAAATATATAAAAGAGGGTTTCCAAAACGCATATAGATTTATTTTATTATATTGTAGTCCCACCATCTAACTCACCATGGTATCTCTTATTATGTCTAAGTTGACCACATACACTGCATTTAACCTTAACAACTCCCTTCCTTGTAAGTCTTAAGCGTTGCTTGTCTTTATTCTTCTTCTGTGCTTGTATTTCCTTCCCCTTAACCTCTTTTCTCCTACTAGTTGGGATTCTACCTCTTTTCTTCTTTAGTGGGGAGGGAGGCAGAATAATCCCTAGATTTTATAAGCTTCCCATAGTGATAGCCCATTAGTAGGATTGATAACACAACTATAAACGCTTATGTACATATATGTCTTGTAAAATGCATGGACATATGTCTCAGAATCATTGTTTTGCTAAAAAATACATGCCACTGCATGCATACATGGGATACCAGTTAAGTCCCATCGTCAATATACACATGTTCTCTTCTCCAAATCTATTGTAAACTGACCTTAAGGCCCATTGACTTCAATAAATGGAGATCCAAAAAAAGTTACTGTGTAGTCAAATGACTTCTCCTTAATTTTTTTCAGCTTCTTTTTAGTATTTGGACGCAGTAAACCATTTTATTTATTACTGACTGCTTGTTTAATATTGATCCTCTTCATCAACTGAGTCCTTATCATCTCACATATTATTAAAATAGGTTTTTATCTTGCTTCAAGGATGTATTTTTTGAAGCACTCACTCAAATTATTGAGAAGTATGTCACTCTTAACATCAGTCTTAAAGAAGGCCCTACACCACTGCCCATTTTGCCATTCCCTCAACCATTCTCTAGCTCCTAAATTTTACTTCTCAATTTCTGCTAACCAGTGATTCGTCATGACAATGTATGGTTATCTTGTTACACTAAACACTAAGTGTTTGAGCTCTTTGATTGGGAATTTTCCTCATAAGTTGGTCCATATATGCTGCACATATAATCGGTGTTCAGAATGTGTGGAAATAATTCTAAAACAGCCCTTATGAGGCCTTACAATAAATGTACAAGTTAGGAACATGAAAACATATTATTTTTAAATAAAAATAAAAAAAAAATTAGTCAGAAGTTCATCACCTTCTGTCTGTCAGACATGATAACCCAATGATGAGAGTTATGCATCTCTAAATAAGATTTTAGTAGATCCAAGAACCAAAACCATGTGTCAGTGCTTTTATTTTTTATAATGGCCCAAGCAATTGGATACATGCAGTCATTCGGTTCAAGTCTTGTGGTAGCCAATAAATGGCCTCCATAAGTACCCTTCAACCAACAACCATCAATACATATCAAAGACTTGTAACCTGATTTAAAGCCCCTTTTTAATTAGTCTACCAAGACACATGTACATCCCATTAAAAACACCCTTAGGCTCCTTAAATTCAACTGTGCTTCCTGAATTTGATCGCAATATCTCCTTTTTGTAATCATACAACTTGGGATATTGTTGTGCCTCATTACCATTTATAGCCTTCAATGCTATATCCTTAGCTCTCCAGGCTTTCATTTTTTAAATTTTGAGTTTTAAATCTTTTTTTATGATTCCAAAAATTCCATCTAAACTCTATGTTGGATCACCCCTAAACTCTTCCAAGTATCTTTTACAATTATTTTTGAAGTTAGGTGAAAATTTTTATACACTTTCCCATACTTATGCTTCAAGTTAAAACTTCTAACTTGAAAAGTGTCATCATCTTTTTCTTTTATATCAAACTTTACAACATATATAAAAAAACCACATTGTTTAAAACACTTGCACCTTACTCTTAGATTGTCATTTTTTGGAAAATAAAGTTGAAATCTGTGTTTGATTCCCCACTGTCTACAAGCTTCCTTGAATTTCTTCTTGTTATTAAATAGCATACTAATCTTAAATGTGGGGTCTGCTATTTCCTTCTCCACATTGAAATAAAAAAAACTTCTCCTTCATTTCTTTTTTCTTGTATCTTCTTCATTTTCTGTTTCTGATGTTGTATGAAGTTTATTAGATGGAGCATAATCTAATTGAACCTCATCCACTTTAAATTGAATTATTGCATCAATCCCACTAGACGTAATATCAACAGCAAAATGCTTTTTTGGCCTCCCTCCAAGATTTATTAGGAATTCAGTTGGTATTTGTGCCCCATCAAGATCGTTCAGTCCACCCCTTACCTGATCAGTGGATCTCAACACAATAATGAGATCCTCATCACCCTCTAAAATGTTATTTTCTGGATCTATAAGATCATCTTCTACCTCAACCTCTGTTTGTACAAATCTTAATGGTCTGTCATCATCACCTTGAATTATATTTAGCTCCTCCCCCTCTTTACTTACTTTTGTGTCGCTAACCATATTCTCCTCTCCCTCAGCAGACACTCCTACCATACCCTCATTGTAATGCCTATAAAGTGGGGCATGAAATTTTAATGCATTTAACTTAATTTTATTATTAAGAATGGACATGATGCATTAGTAAACATTTATGTATAAAGTATATGAATTTCATGCATATTGAGAGTATTTTACTTATTGAACTATATGTGATTCATTAGGGTATGTGGTGAGGGTGAGATATTATTAGATTGGGATTTGGGGGTTGATTAGGACTAAATTGTAAGGAAAAAAAGGACTTGAGTGAAGCAATTAGAAGTTTAAGGACTAGTTGGGAAGAGTAGCATTTCATTAAGGAGCTAAGTGGAAATTTGGTGATAAATATCACAATTTTTGGCTATATCTTTTTCTTCTTCATATGGCCATGCATTTAATATTGGTGGGTGAGCTTTTGATGAACTAGCTAAGTTGTACTCTTTTGCCTTTAAAAAAACTAGGGATTTGGTAGAGACAGAGAGAGTAGATTTAGCTGAGGAATTGGGATTTTAGGCTGTAATTATTAACCTTTAAAGTTCAAGAACATCTCTTGGTAAGTTATTTATGTTTTTGATTGAGTTGTGATATAGTTTAGGTTGTGAAAATTCGTGCTCTATTTTTACTGAAATTTCAGCCTTTGTGTTTTTGGTATAACCCGAGTTATAGAGATCCAAATTTGGTTTTGTTTAATTTTAAAGAAACTTTAGAGAGTCCTCTATAACTCTCAAGTTTTGAGTTTGAGCTAAATCTGCTGTTAGGTTGGTCATTTAGGGCCATATATTTTGTTACTAACTTTGTCACACTATGTGACCTAATGTTACTATAATTGCCATAATTAATTCTCTACATATGATAATTGGGTGATTTTAATTGAGAATGAAAATAGACTCATGTATGTAGAGTTTTTATAAATTTGGTGATCATTGGATGTGTGTGTGATGTTTGTGGGCGTCATGAACTTCATACATAAAACATGCCAACAGTAGGATATAGGTTGGTTGTGAATTTTCTTGTGCGTGATGGATAGATGGTGAGATTTGGAGGTTAAGGGCTTGTTTATGTGTATGTTTGATTACATATGATGGATGAATGATTTATATATATATATATATATATATATATATATATATATATATATATATATTCATGATGTTGAATTGAAATAAATTATAGGAGAGCCGGAAGCCGGTGGAAGCAGAGCCCACCAGAGGAGTCGTTGTACTCTAAGTTGGGAAGCCTTTTTGAGTTAGTAGTTACTAATATATTCATACCATAAAATCTCCCTTTTTATTTATACGTATACTTATGTACTTTGGTATTGGTAATTGATATTACTTTTGAGTTACAAATATTGCTATTGTGATGTGAATTTGGTATAATATACATTACTTGGTGAAAGTAACACATTGATTAGTGATATGTATGAAAGAGTTGTACCTTTCAAAAATGTTATGATAATGATATTAAAATTGTGTATGAAAGTAAGATATGAGCCGGGAAGAAAAGTGTGTGTGAGTGTGAGATATGAGCCGAACAGAAAAGTATGTGAATGTGTGGATGAGCCGAGTGGATTTGGCATTGCCAATGTAATGAATTGAGAATGAAAAATATATGTTTATATATCAATAATGTTAAGGATGAGCTGGGTGGATATTGTGAAATGTAAGATGTGATTGTGATGAAGATGATTATGGTGATATGTTAATGATATTGTTTAATGAAATGATTGTGGATTACTTTAAATGTTATGATTAATTGTATATGTTGTGCCAAAGATGAGTTTGTGGTGTTTATGTATCTTCTTTAGGTGATTTGGGCTTAATTAAGGCTTGTGGACATGGCCATGTGGCTTTTAAGCACGACCGTGCGTATGCAGGGTATCAAATTCAGGATGCAGGCACGACTGTGTGCACCCCTTGAGGAAAATGTTGAAAACAAGCATGGTCGTGTGCCATTTTAGCATGGCTATGCGGATTCAGGGGACATAACCATGTGTCATTATGACATGGTCATGTGTGTCCAGAAGAAAAATGTACTCCTCAGGCACGACCGTGCATGATTTTCACATGGTCGTGCGAGCTCAATGTGCTGAGTTTACGAACTCTTTAGGCACGACTGTGTGAAATTCCTGCATGGCCGTGCGCAACTTATTGCTGAATTTTCTTGTAGTTTATTGTGCAGTAAATTTCTTTATATATTCCCTAAATCAGTTCTTGAGAAGATTGTGTATGTATATATTAGTGAATACTTATTTAGTTGCAAGCTCATTCTTTTGTAAATATTTTTCTTTTCAGAAAATTATAGAAAATCCTGAGTTACATTGTCCGTTGTCGTTAAGCATTTTTCAGGTGGGCCATTGGCGAGAACTTGTAACGCTCCCAAAGTACACTTAAACACGTGGTACAATATACAATTTTTTACAATAAAAACACATGTTTCACTATTAATATGAAAGTTTATAGCATTACATATTAAAATGTTTGAATATAAAATGAAAGTAAAATTCTAGTTATACATGCACTGGACTCGTCACTGGCCCACATGGTATCCCTATTACATGCAGACATCAACTTAACTATCGCTTATCTTGAAAAAGGAAATAATTGCATAGGAATGAGCTTGCAACTCAATAAGTAGTTACTAAAAATAATTATTTACAATAACTAAAATATGGACTACACGGGCGTGTCTCTCCTCGTATAGTCTACTGATCAAAATCCATAGTCGAGACACGGTCTGGAACACGGCCATATTTTGACCTGTATACCTCACTGTCTAAAATTCAACATGCATATACGGTCAAGGACATGCCCATGTCTCTGCCCCGTGTATCTCTCCGGATAAAAATACCCTATTAAACACGCCTATATCTCCACTAAGACATGTCGTGTCCTATCACACGGCTTGAGACATGCCCGTGTCTTATTACACGGCCTGGAACACACCCGTGTCTCAACTTGTGTCCTCAACCTGATAGCCAAATTCACAATATTCCAAGTGGCTCGCAACCACTCCACAACTCAATTTCATAATTAGAAAGTTAACATTTATAAACATACATGTGTAAATATCAACACACTTCTATGACCATCACATTCATATTTAATGATCTCAATAGCACATTCATATGTTATTCCATTCCCACACTTAATTTCAAGGTTCACATATAACCACACACCACACGGTATCTGCATAATCACATTTAACAATATATTTGGTATTCATAAGCAATTCATATAATTGCAAGAATTTACGCATTCATATTTCATTCTCATTGTTCAATATCCGGCCGAATCCATTCTCTCGTAATTGCCTCACACTTAGCCTCATTGGCTTATCAAACTCACAATCACAGTTTCATATGTATATGGCCATTTAGTGAGACAATCCACCTGGCTCAGTCTCACTCTACACATATCAATCATGGGTAGCTATCCGCCCGGCTCAGCTTTCCCATCGTACATAATCAGTGAAGACTATCTGGCCGGCTCAGTCTTCACTCAACATACATTCTCACACATCATTATTTCCTCACACATTTCACCTTCTTGTGAAACATTACACAATTTATACAATGCAACCATATTTTTATAATCACAATAAGCAATATCTCATGATAACCATGTTAGGTTACGGGCAGAACATACCAATCAGATTAGAACAAGAACGCAGCGGAAATTAAAATTTTATAACCCTTAACCCACCAAGGATCACATGCATTTCATAAAAATCGAAGGAAGGGTAAACGAAACTTACCTCTTATAGATCGATTCGTCAAGCCTTCAAGTACTACGTCTTGGTTTATTCGGATCTACAAAGGTGCTGTCTTTCTGAAAAACGACCACCCTCTACAAGTATCCACACACGAACAAACAAAACCAACGATCTTGTTGAATGCTAGTTCAGATTCATTTTCTCAAAAAAGAATTTAGGGTTTTTCTTTTCTCTCTCAATGTTTTCTATTTTGTCAATGTAAAGACGACCATAATATATATATGACGCACACACATGTAACTCTTACATATAATACATATATATATATATACTAGTATGCTAGGGTTTAATCAAAAATGAATTTTAATTATTATATATTTAAAACTCTTTTAAATAATAACAATTTAAATTCAAATCCTTATCAGATAAGGAATTTATATTTTTAACTAAATCCTTATTAAAAAATCCTTTACAGATTA
>CATIWO010676789.1:0-10116 GCA_949673435.1 Macaranga tanarius | reverse complement strand
TATTTAGTACATATACTATAAATATTCATAGTCGTTGGATTAATAAATAGGTAATTTTAATCTATAGACTATCACCTTTGTCTGTTTTCCTTGATTGGTATGTAATATCGATAGTGGGAGGTAGTAAGTCTCATGCTACTTGATATGAGATATCAAAAAAGACATGTAGATACTCATGTGATGGGTGGATCTAACTGTGATATAAGATTTATGATTGTATAGAAATTCACTTTTTTCAACAATTACAATCTTGGACATAATGGTGCATATGGTCCTTCGACTTGAGGCGACACGGTCATCCACATATAGTTGGTTAGAGTTTGTTAGCGCTTATATACCTGTACTAGCCATGTATGGGTATATGGCGTATGATAGCTCTAGTCGGTTATATGGAGGGATGAGTGATCGGCTAAAATGGAATTCATTACCTGGAGTGAACTAGAATAAGATCCTATGCTATCTAAGTTATTCTTAATGAATAAGTATCTGGCCAGGTCAAACTCGACTTACCCGAAAAGTGTTTCGGTGCTAGAAAAAATATTATATTAGTAGTCGTATTTTATCGAGAATTGAACTGAAGATGAGGTCATATGATTGAGGTAATTAGAGTTTGACTAAACCATGACTCTAGCCAATATCGGGATCTTGTAATGATAGGATATTTAATGCACAGTAATTATGTTCTATAGTTCTTGTGAATCTATGGAAATCATTCATTTGTAATTGGATAGTCATGACATTTATGCTAGGGGTCACTCACGACTTATGGGAACTAAATGTGATTAATTAGAATTTTCACATTTAGCATGAAAAGGTATTTCCTTAATATTAAGTGTTAATATTATTTTTCATTGCCAATTAGACTTGAACTTAGTAAGTCATACACATAAGAGCTACACCAATGATGATAATTATTAATTTAATTATTAATTAAAGATTTTAATTAATTAATTAAATTAATTGAATTGGATTTATGCATGTGCGAGAATCTAGCATATCCCGAAATCTAAATTTAAAGGCTAGGACTAATTATGAATAATTAAATATTAATTTGGATTTGATTTAATATACGATATTAATTTCAAGGACTAAATTGATATTTACCTCTAATTATAGTATGGATGTGGGCCATGAGATGGATCATAAGGATTAAATGTGATGGATAAGATTTGGGCTTTATTTAAGAGTTAAATAAGCCCATGAGTTATCTTAATTAGTTTAGTATATATGCATGGGCCTTGTTTAGAAGTTAAACAAGCCCAAGACCTTAGCCAAACTCATTTAGAGTTGATGAAGTCAAAGGCTAAAGTTATACTTGTAACCAAACTAATCTCACTTATTTAAAAAGACAAGACCACCTAAGCAAAAAGCTATGCATGCATATAGTTAAAGTATAAGATACTCAAAGGCATATATGCATGGAGCTTGAGTGCAAGACACTCAAGCTCACACATATATGAAGCTTGAGTGTGAGATATTCAAGCTATTGTTATATGCATGTTTTTTAAGTTAGTGGGTTTTGTAGAGATAACTAACTAATGCGTAAGTGCTCATTCTCTACAATACATAAAAAATAGATATCCAAAGAAAGAAAAACACAAGTGTTTTGTTTGCATGTTATACCATAGCCATCATTAGTTAGGTTCAAGGTTATACAAGAGTTGTACAACATCCTCTTCATCAATTTACATCCATTAGAGGTTGTAACAAGTCCTGTACATTTAAGCTTGGAGGAGTTCTAGTAAGTACCCTGGGTCATCTTCAAGAATAGAGGCTTGTGGGTAGTTCTCCACCATTCTTAAAATCTCATTGGAGCAACTTATGTATTTCAAGCTAGAGACTTCACATTTGGGGAGCTTGGAGCTTATAGATCACAACAACCTAAAGCTTGTCAAGCGTACTACACACTTTAGAAGTTTGTAAGTGTTACTAAACTCTTAGATTGTAGGACTTTTGGCTTGTGATGTTTGTGTTATTTTTATATTTTAAAATGTTGTCCATTGATGCATGTTTTTAGTAATGTAAGTTCTTGTGATGTGTTCTTAGGCTAAATGAGATTCTAGTATTCATGCAAGAGTTACATGTGATTAAAAGTTTTTTTTTTAAATTTTGCATAATCTATTTGGTTGCTATAAATCTCCTTTCAAGTGGTATCAAAGCCTAAATCACAAGTTTTACATGCTAAAAATCATGATAATTACAAGTGTTATGATTATATATGATGTTGGTTGCAAGTGTTGTGACTTAAAGGTGAAAAAATGGCATAAAACCATTCAAGTTCAGCTTCTGGCCATTGAGGCAATGCCTCTATGCCACTGAGGCACCTTCTCAGCAGATAGAGGGTCACTGAGGCACCTCCTTAATAGCTAAGGCGCCTCCTAATCACACTGAAGTGCCACCTCAGTGTTGAGGAGGCACCCCAGTACCATTTTTTTTACATCCAGACAACATTTTTAAGTCAATGTTTTGGCTTGCAAATTAATATAACATGCAATAGTTGTATTTTATTAAATATTTACTTGTTATACATGCAAGGAATGATCATGGACTTAGTTTACATCCTATGGTTTGTAATAATAATTAATTTTATTATTTTTGGTATGTAATTAAGTGTTAATTACATTGATTTAGGATGTAAAGTTTTACTTTAGTATGCCAAGGATTGAATATAAATCATAAGAGTTGTAACTTAAAGCTTAAAGTGTTTAATATGGTGGTCCATTCGACCCTTTGGTGGCATGGATCAAGGCCCATAGAGATGGTGACAAAGGAGTCTCATGGATTGAAGGCTTTTACTGGGCTAAGCCCATTTGTAATTTATTCTAAGAGTTAGAGTAGCCTTAGAAAAGGCCCATGATCACTCCTTATTTGTGCATCTATTTTGCATGATATATATATATATATATATATATATATATATATGTTGTAATATGCTATATGCATATATGATATGTATATATGAATAGATGTCATGCCATGTATATATGAGATATATATAATTGAAATCAACTAATGTGCAAAGTGAGACCTTAATAATAAAGGCCCGAAAATCTTCCAAATTAAATTTAGGTCTAAGATCTCTATTGGAGTAATAACTTATATAGTTTTTGGCTTGTATGCATTGGCTATGGATACATAGAGGTGTACATAAGGCCTAAGAGATTTATGTAGTGTTATTGTTAAGTATGAGATGTTATGGGTGTATGGATATACTATGGGCCAAGAATGGCAAATAGGAGTACCTGAGGTTTGTAGTGTTCAAATCCATACATTTCACTGATCCAATGGTATGGACCTAACTAATGCCAAAAGCTAAGAATGGCAATGTGTACCTGAGGCCCATAACATTAGGAGCCTAATTGATGAAACCTCATATGAGATGTGATGGACAAGAGTTGTCCACTTAATGAGAACTATTATTCCAATAATAGTAATGTGTACCTGAGGGATATTAGTGGCCCATTAAGAACTCCATCACTCACTAGAAATCTATCCAACAAGGGATTTCTATTTCCTACTTTGGAAGTGTAGGATTTGCCAAGTTAGTGGGAGACCATTATGATTAAAGACTAAATCTAATAGTGATCATAATGACATACAACTAATCAATCTTGTTACCTTTTATAAAAATTTATAATATAAGACTATCAAACCCACTCTTCATCATACTCGACAACAATAGGCTCACGGGGCCAAACTTTATTAATTGGCTAAGGAATCTAAAAGTTGTTTTAGCCTCCGAAAAGATACTATATGTATTGGAATAAAGCTTTCCCCCCTTCCAAAAATACTTCTCAAGAGAAGCATGATTCTCTTGAAAAATGGAAGGATGATGACATACAAGCACGTTGCATAATGTGGACTTCTATGAGCACCGAAATCCATCAATAATATGAGAAGTACACTAGTGGAAGGGAAATCCTACTTCACCTACAAGAGTTATTTAGTGAGCACAGTAGGACTACTAGATATAAGATATCAAAGTAGTTATTCCGCACTAAGATGAAGGAGGGAGAGGAAGTGGGAGTCCATGTGAACTTTATGATTAGATTAATAAAGGAGCTAGAGAGTCTAGATTTCACTATGGACTTCCATCTTCAAGTGGATTTGATCCTTCAATCCTTTCTTGAATCTTTTAGGCAAACCATTACAAACTTCCATATAAACAAGACAGAGCGTACTCTTACAGAGCTAATGAATATGCTTGTAACGGTCTAAAAGGCCATTCAAGGAAGCAAAGGGAAGGAGGTTGCTCTTATTACTTCTTCTAGTGGGACTAAGAAGAAGAGCAATAAGAAAAGAAAGCTAAGACAAGTGTTGTTAATGCTATAGGAGGGAAAGCCAAAGTGAAAGATGACAAAAGCAAGGGAAAGTATTTCCATTGCGGAGGTGAAGGATATTGAAAGAGGAATTTTCCTAAGTTCCTTAAGTCTCTCAAGATAAAAGGAAAGGGTAAGGATGGAGCAAGTGTTATGGCCAAGACTATAGGATCTACCTCTACTGATTTATATAATCATATTTTGTTATTGGAGGATGTATTATATGTACCTTATGCCTATAAGAATATTATCTCTATCTCTAGTTTGACTAGTAGGGGTTATGAATTCCATTTTGGTAGAGATGTATGTGAAATTTATTTTAGAAATAAATTGGTTGGCATGGGTTATTTAATACATGGTTTATATTATGTTGATAATGTGTCCAATAACAATAAGCCTCAAATTAATATGAGTGATGTGAATGTGATGCTAATTGAGAATGCCTCTAACTCCAAATATCTACGGCACTTGAGATTATGTCATATTGCAGAGGATAGGATTATAAATTTGGAAAAGATGGGAATCTTGAGTAATTTTGAATCCCCCTCTGATCCAACTTGTGAGGCTTATCTTCAAGGCAAGATGACTAGATCACTATTTGTTGGACAAATGGTAAGAGCCAATGATGTGTTGGAGATCATACATAGTGATGTATGTGGACCATTTAGTGAAATGGCTATAGGTGGTTTCTACTACTTTATAACCTTTATAAATGATTTATCGAGGTATGGGTATTTGTTTCTTATGAAGAGTAAGAGTGAATCCTTTGAAAAGTTCAAGGAGTTCAAGGCCCAAGTAGAAAACCAAACTGGAAAAAGCATTAAAACTCTAAGATCGAATCGAGGAGGTGAATACTTGAGTGATGAGTTCATTGAGTTCCTCAAGGGACTTGGCATTGCATCACAATTCACACTGCCTGGAATACCTCAATTAAATGGTATGTCAGAGAGGTAAAATCGTACTTTATTGGATATGGTACATTCTATAATGAGCTGCACCAATTTTCCTATATCACTTTAGGGTTTTGCACTCCAAACAACCTCCTACATCCTTAATCGTGTTCCATCCAAGTCCGTTTCTACCATACCATATGAGATATGGAATGGTAAGCCACCAAGTCTTAAACATGTTAAAATTTAGGGATGTCCAACTTTTATTAAAAAACTGAAATTGGACAAGTTGGATGCAAAGTCGATTAAAAAAAGGTTTGTTAGATATCCTAAAGATAGTTTAGGATATTGCTTTTATCTTCCTGTTGAGCAAGTTGTTAGTATAAGCAGAGATGTCATATTTCTTGAGAAAGAGTTTCTTAAAGAAGGTGGTAAAAGAAGGAAGATAATGTTAGATAAGTAGTCATTTAAGGAAGCCCAATAAGTTGATCAAATGGATATTGATTAACCCAAAGAGCCTATTCTAATTGAGATTGTCATCACACCGACTCCTAGAAGGTCTAGTAGGGTATCTCATCCTTCGAAAAGATACGGTTTTCTCCATGATATGCAAGAGTTGTATGTTCATGAAGAAAGTATTTATGTTGATGATTCTACTATATATGAAGAAGTTTTATGTGATAAATATTCTTTAAGATGGCTTGAGGTAATGAGAACTAAAATAGATTATATGTATGCAAACCAAGTCTGGACACTTGTTGATCCTCCTGAGGGTATTGTACCTATTGAGTATAAATGGATCTTCAGGAGAAAGATTAGTGCAGACGGGAAGGTAGAAACCTATAAAGCTAGGCTTGTAATGAAAGGGTTTCGCCAAAGTTAAGGGGTTGACTATAAGGAGACCTTCTCGCCAGTAGCCATGCTTAAATCCATTTGGATTCTTCTTATTTTTATCGTACACTATAATTATGAGGTTTGGTAAATGGATGTCAAAACCGCCTTCCTTAACGGTTATTTTGAGGAAGACATTTTCATGGAGAAACCTAAGGGTTTTGAATCCGAGGAAATCTCAAAAGTGTGTAAGCTTAATAAATCCATCTATGGTCTAAAGCAAGCTTTAAGAAGTTGGAATCATCACTTTGATGAGGCTATCCGTTCTTATGATTTCATTAAGAATGAGGATAAGCCATGTGTTTACAATAATGTTAGTAGGAGCCAACTCACTTTTTTAGTCTTGTATATTGATGATATTCTACTCATTGGTAATGATGTCGGTATGATGACCTCTATAAAAGTATAACTGTCTAAAACCTTCTCGATGAAAGATTTAGGAGAGGCTACGTATATTCTCAGAATTTGAGTCTATAGAGATAGATCAAAGAGAATGATTGGTTTATCTTAAAGTCTTTACTTGGAAAAGGTGTTGAAGAGGTTCAATATGCTTGATTCCAAGAGGGGATTGTTACCTTTTAGGCATGGTATCCACCTATCCAAAGAGATGTCGCCTAAGACAACCGAGGAAATGGCAGAGATGGCTAAGGTTCCTTATGCTTTGGCTATAGAAAGCCTAATATATGCTATGTTGTGTACTATACTGGACATTGCCTGTATTGTTAATGTGACTAGCAGGTTTTAATCTAACCCAGACTTAGAGCATTAGGTGGCAAGTAAGGCTATCCTTAAGTACTTGAGAAGGACTAAGGATTTAGTTTTGACTTATGAAGGAGGTGACTTACAGGTTATAAGTTTTACAAATTTTGACTTCTAGTCAGATGTGGATGATAGAAAGTCTATCTCCGGGTTTGTCTTCACCTATAATAGAAGTGCAGTGAGCTGGAAGAGTTCAAAGCAAAATATCACTACTAATTCCACTATAGAGGTCGAGTACATAGCCACATCGGATGCTGCTAAGGAAGCTGTTTGGATTTAGAAGTTTATCATCAAACTAGGAGTTGTTCCTTCCATTGAGTCAACAATTCCTCTCTTCTGCGATAATAATAGAGCCATCACTTTAGCAAAGGAACCGAGGTCTTACCAGAAATCTAAACACATAGAAAGACACTATTATATTATCAAAGAACCTACTGGAAAGGGTGATATACTTGTGCAAAAGGTAGCTTCAGCCGATAATGTGGCTAATCCATTGACTAAGGTGCTCACCCAACTCCAGTTAGACCGTCATCTTGAGAAGATGGGTCTTAGATATTATAGTGAATGGCGCTAGTGTAAGTGGAAGATTGTTAGTATAGATATGCCCTAGTACCATTTCTTGTAATATAAATGACATTGTACTATTATCCTTATGACAATAAAATATTCATTTAAATTAAGTATTAAGTTTATTTAAATATTTACCCTTTAGTATTATGTTAAATGAGCTTATTATCAAGAGTTGATAATATAAGTGACAAACTCATTTAGTACATATACTATAAATATTCATAGTCATTGGATTAATAAATGGGTAATATTAATCTATAGACTATCACCTCTGTTTATTTTCCTTGATCGGTTTGTGACATCGATATTGGGAGGTAGTGAGTCTCATGCTACTTAATATGAGATATCAGAATAGACATATGGATAGTCATGTGATGGGTGGATTGAACTGTGACATAAGATTTGTGATTGCATGAAAATTCACTTTTGTCAACAATTACAATCTTAGACATAATGGTGCATATGGTCTTTTGACCTTAGGTGACACGATCATTCATATATGGTTGGTTAGAGTTTGTTACCGCTTACATACCTGTGCTAGTCATGCATGCGTATATGGCGCGTGGTGGCTCTAGTCAGTTATATGGAGGGATGAGTGATCGGCCAAGATGAAATTCATTACCTGGAGTGAACCGAGATATGGTCTTATACTATCTAAGTTATTCTTGATGAATAAGTACCTGACTAGGTCAAACTTGACTTACCTAAAAAGTGTTTCGGTGCTAGAAAAGAGTTTCTAGTAGTAGTCGTATTTTATCGAGAATTGAACTGAAGATGAGGTCATATGATTGAGGCAATTAGAGTTTGACTAAACCATGACTCTAGCCAATATCGGGATCTTGTAATGAAGAGACATTTAGTGCATAGTAATTATATTCTTTTTGATTCTTGTGAATCTATGGAAAGTATTCATTTTTAATTAGGTAGTCGTGACATCTATGCTAGGGGTCACTCACGACTTATGGGAACTAAATGTGATTAATTGGAATTTTCACATTTAGCATAGAAAGATGTTTCCATAATATTAAGTATTAATAATATTTTCCATTATAAATTAGACTTGAACCTAGTAAGTCATACACATAAGAGTTGCATCAATGATGATAATTATTAATTTAATTTTTAATTAAAGAGTTTAATTAATTAATTAAATTAATTAAAGAGTTTAATTAATTAATTAAATTAATTAAAGAGTTTAATTAATTAATTAAATTAATTAAATTGGATTTATACATGTGCGGGGATTTAGCATATCCCGAAATCTAAATTCAAAGGTTAGGACTAATTATGATTAATTAAATATTAATTTGGGCTTGATTTAATGTGCGATATTAAGTTCAAGGACTAAATTAATATTTACCTTTAATTGTAGTTTGGATACAGGCCATGAGATGAACCATAAGGGTTAAATATGATGGATAAGATTTGTGCTTTAGTTAAGAGTTAAATAAACCCATGAGTTGTCTTAATTAGTTTGGTATATATACATGGGCCTTATTTAAAAGTTAAACAAGCCCAAGACCTTAGCCCAACTCATTAAGAGTTAATGGAGTCAAAGGGTAAGGTTATACTTGTAACCAAATTAATCCCACATATTTAAAAAGGCAAGGCCACCTAAGCAAAAAGTTATGCATGCATATAGTTAGAGTGTAAGACACTCAAAGGCACACATGCATGTAGCTTGAATGTGAGACACTCAAGCTATTGTCATATGTATTTTTTTAAGTTAGTGGGTTTTGAAGTGACAACTAACTAATGCATAAGTGTTCATTCTCTACAATACACAAAAAATAGATATCAAAAGAAAACAGCTCTCAAGAGTTGAGTGTTCTTCTTCTTCTTCAATTTCTATCTTGTGTAAAGAGTGATAAAAAAAGACAAGTGTTGTGTTTGTATGTTATACCATAGCCATCATTAGTTAGGTTCAAGGTTGTACAAGAGTTGTATAATATCTTCTTTATCCACTTACATCCATTGGAAGTTGTAACAAGTCCTACACATTTAAGTTTGGAGGAGTTCTAGCAAGTGTCTTGGGTCATCTTCAAAAAAAGAGGCTTGTGGGTAATTCTCCACCATTTTTGAAATCTTATTGGAGCAACTTGTGTGTTTCAAGCTAGAGGCTTCACATTTGGGGAGCTTGGAGCTTATAGATGACAATAAGCTAAAGCTTGTCAAGCATGCTACACACTTTAGGTGTTTGTAAGTGTTACTAAACTTTTAGATTGTAGGACTTTTGGCTTGTAATGTTTGTGTTGTTTGATATTTTATTGTCCATTGATGCATGTTT
The DNA here is from genome assembly GCA_949673435.1 of Macaranga tanarius. Classification (NCBI taxonomy): domain Eukaryota; kingdom Viridiplantae; phylum Streptophyta; class Magnoliopsida; order Malpighiales; family Euphorbiaceae; genus Macaranga; species Macaranga tanarius. The sequence continues at coordinate 400 of CATIWO010676789.1, read as the reverse complement.
TTAGTCATATAAGTGTCTTGGGATGTATTCTTAGGCTAAATGAGATTCTAGTATTCATGCAAGAGTTGCATGTGATTAATTTTTTTTTTTAAAAAAAATTCTACATAATTCTTATTTGGTTGCTATGAATCTCCTTTCAATATATATATATATATATATATATATATATATATATATATATATAATTTTTTAATTAATATATGTAGAATGATTATTTAAGTAATAAGAATTCAAAATTAAATTTTTTAATTAAAAAAAGATTAATTTTGTTAATTATTATTTTAATTCAATTGTTAGATGCAAATTGATACTTATTTTATTATTTTGAGTTAAATTATTATTTATAAAATAATTTAAGTAGTTTAAATTTTAATTTTTATTTAATTAAAGTAATATTAAA
>CATIWO010676498.1:0-16436 GCA_949673435.1 Macaranga tanarius | reverse complement strand
GAAAATACACCTCTAAATTTGTCAAAAATGGCTGAACTTTTTATTGCTCACTTATTTTGAAATTGCCATGCATGACCTATTAGTGTTTAAAACCTCATAACTATTTTTGTACATTTCCAAATTGTGTGATTCAAGTTGAATATGAAACTAGACTCATAAATAAATATTTTTAATGGTTTTGAAGTGAATTTCTCAACTTGAATTTTATATATTTATTCATGATGTTTATGCTATATTGATTTTAAGCTATATTTGTATAAGTACATGTTTTGTGGTTGAATTGGATGTTGTTATGCAATGTATACCTATGTGAATTTGTGTGATGAGTGTGAAGGTGCATGACATATAGATGTGTTTTTGAAAGAATTTTGTTTTCTTTATTATTGGAACACGTGTCGGACGGGTATGAGGCCACATATTGCGGGTCTCACAGTATAATTCTAAATGGAGTTGTGTTATTGTTGAAATAATGGAAAAATTAGTAAAAATAGAGCAGACAGAGCCTTTTGATGCTACAGATTCATCTGTAGGTCGAACAAGCGATGGCTCAATGCTGAGGAGGTGCCTCAGTATGCTGAGGTGGCACCTCAGTATGCTGAGGTGGCACCTCAGCACTAAGGAGGTGCCTCAGTGTGCTCAGGTAGCGCCTTAGTACGCTGAGGAGGTGCTTCATTGGCTGTCTCGCACCTCAAGACTGAGGAGGCGCCTCATTGGCTGTCTCGCACCTCAAGACCCCGTCGAGAGCTTTTTCAGACTATTTTTAGGGCTGTAGACCATACCACTCTATCATATATTAACTAGGTTGAGTAGAATTTATATAGGATGCTTATAATCTTATATTTTTGCTTCTTAAATATTAGAAGCAGTTTCAATCATAGTTGTAGAGTATAGGTTAGAGTCAAGTAGCTAGTTCTTTATTTCAGCAAGCATCGATAAGTGGCTAAGCATATAACATTAGTTTTTGAAATTATATATATATATATATATATAAGAAGCTTATAATCTTATATTTTTTCTTCTTAAATATTAGGAGCAGTTTCAGTCGCAACAGTAGATTATAGATTAGAGTCAAGTAGCTAGTTCTTTACTTCAGCAAGCATCGATAAGTGGCTAAGTATATAACATTAGTTTTTGAAATTATATATATATAAATATATGTTTTTCTATGATATAACTAATGTTTCCTTACAAATAGTTTTTTATCAAATATTAATTTACTATCATTGTTTAAAAATTACCTAGCTTATGTAACAGAAATTAGGAACATATAGCAATATGTTTATTATTTTTATTAAGTACAACAATTATATTTCAGCAGTATATTTGTACCTAGTATCAGCAAATGAGCAATTATATTTTTATTAGTAATTTGATAAAAGTGAATGCTTTGATTTATAAATAATACACTCGTGATATATATCCTCTAGATTACACCACGATGAATGGTATCTTATCTCAGTATTATATATATATATATATATATATATATATATATATATATATATATCAATATTTTCAACAACTGTCATGGGGACAGTGCTTAGTTGTATATATAGCTTTGGGGGCGTACAACCGGGTGGTTAGCCTTTGGGGGTAGCTCTGCATAAGCGTATGACCAGTGATATATACACTTGGGCTGCTCAGTGTTATCATGTGCCCAATGTGTCAACATTCAGCATAATCTTTTGGTTATATATTTTATGAGTGTATGGGATAATTTCTATAAATGTTTTTTTTCCAGTTTTTATAGGAAATATGTTTATCTAAATTGATACGTTGTTTAATTATTGATAGTTCAGCTTATTAATAAATTATAAGTATTATTTCAGCAGCTTATTAACTTTTATCAAAGCAGTTTTTATATACTTATATAATTATTATAGAAAATAGCTAATGTTCCCATTTTATTTTATCTTTATCCACTCACTGAGTATTTTATACTCACTCCCTTTATTTAAATTTTTACAGATCATTTGAAGAATCAGTATATTGTAGGATCTATCTTTGTTTGTCTCATCCGGTGTCTAGAGGAAGTTCCCAGTCTTTTATCGTTTGGTTATATTTAAGTTTACCTTACTATATAGTTGATAGACTTGTATTTGACAATTGAAAATGTTACACGAAACTTTGTTATGTATTAATATAATAGTATTTCTAGTTGGTTTAAATACTAAGGTTATTAGTAATACAAATATATATATTATTTCATTCACAATATAAGTATTTGTCAGCTATTAGCGAGTCACGCTTACTCAATAGCTAGTAGAGTGGGTGTGACATTATGAGTCTCAAAATGAAGTTCGGGTTCAGCTCGTTTAACTCAACAAACGAGGTTAAATGAACTTTTTCTGAATCGAGTTCCGAGTAGCTTGCGAGCGGCTCTATTCGTTTACAGCCTTACGCATGGATGGTTTTGAGCTTATTCAAAGAATAGTGTAAGCCAAAGAGGCTTCATGTGATGGACTCACATTTTTAAATTACAAAATAATTAATTTCTTGGATACTTAGTATTAACATTTTTATTTAAAATTAAAAATAAACTCTGTATGTTCTTTTTTTTTTTTTTTTTAATTCCAGCTCTATTATGGACTTGTAGCTTATGTATTAATTATCATTTAATAGATGAGTTTCATTCATGTTCAAATTGTACAAATAACATCAATATTTGGCTTAATATTATTTGAGTATTGATTATGAGATCCTAAAGCATTGATTTTTTTTATATATTTTGAAATAATATTTTATTCAAATATTGAAAAATAAAAAATACATATATAAACATTAAAAAAAAGTCAAACAACATGGCTAAAAATGATAATCAAATGAATAATTTCTTCTTGGAGTTTGAGAAAACAATCAAAACTTTCAGTATTATAAAAATTTAAAGATGTGAACCAACTTGTAATTAAAAAAAAATATAAATTACACTAACTTTATATATAATATATAATAAGTATAATATATATTAATGTAGTACATAATTATTAATTTATATCTTATCTATATCTTTAAAATTTGTAAAATATATGATTTTACAAATTTAGTAAATTATTAATTTAACATATTGACTTTATGTCTGAGTCAATTAAAAATATTATTTTGAAAAAGTATCAAATAAAATTTTTGTATTAAAATTATATTATATTAATTTAATTAATTTATAAGTAGCAAAGAAACAGTAAAATAAAATAATGTGGAGTTGAAAAATAGAAAAACATAAAAATATTTACAACAAAATTAGATTTTTAAAAAAATATGGAAAACGAAAACTTAGAATTAATATTTTAAATTATTTTATGAATATAAAGATTTATTTTGAAATTTATTTTTTTATTTACTTAGAAAAACTGAAAAAAGGATTTTTTTTTTTTTTAGATATTTTAAATTTTTGGGAAACGTCACCCATGACATTTCCGATATATTTTGAAATTTCTACAATAATAACATCTACCAGATTCCAGATAAAATTTTTCGAGCATAGACTTCATCGTATGTTTCCAAGCGTGGCCCAATATGCAGGCAATGGCCAATTACAAATTGCAAGCATAAACATATACCCTAGCAAAGGCAGGTACAAAAATAGCTGAATTGTCGATTCAGAAGTCACAATTCATTTCCTTTTGCAGCCAAAAAATGGACAAAGCACAGCAACACTACACATCTCACTGCATAGTCTTACCTTTTCCAGCCCAAGGCCACCTAAATCCAATGCTTCAATTCTCTAAACGAATACAGCACAAAGGAGTTAAGGTCACTCTAGTTACTACTCGCTTCATGTCCAAAACCATCACGCACAATCCATCCTCTACTTCCATCAATCTTGAAACCATCTCCGATGGCTACGATGAAGGTGGTTTAGATCACGCTGAAAGTATCAAGAGTTATCTTGATACCTTCAGAGCGGTGGGTTCTCAAACGCTAGCCGATCTTGTCCAGAAGCTAAATGAATCTAGAGGCTGCCCTGTGGATTGCATTATTTATGATTCTTCTTTGTCTTGGGGTCTTGGTGTTGCCAAGAAATTTGGGTTGGTTGGTGCTGCTTTTTTCACTCAATCATGTGCTGTTGATATCATATATTACCATGTAAATCAGGGGTTTATTAGACTTCCCATGAAGGAGAGTGGTGAAATTTTGGCTCCTGGGTTGCCTCCACTTCGTCCTCAAGATCTTCCATCTTTTCTTTACCAATTTGGAACTTACCCTGCTATTTTTGAGATGTTTGTGGATCAGTTCACCAACATTGATAAAGCTGATTGGGTTCTTTGCAACACTTTTTATGAGTTAGAACCAGAGGTTAGTCAAAAAAAAATTATTTCCTTTGACCATTTAAATAGTATGTAATTAAAATCATTTACTTATTTTACCAAAGAGTTGGTATTTTAGTACAATTACTCTGCAAAATTTTTGTGTGAGTACATTTTATAGGGGGAAATTTCATGTTTAAATTCTTATTAGGTCAAATTTTTTTAAACTAACATCAAGTGCGAGATAAAATTACTCCAATTACATTTTAAAAAAACACATTTATTTCCTTTTTGTTTTATCAATTTCAGAAAACAGATTGGCTGAGAAAAGTTGTACCTACATTAAGGACAACTGGACCAATAATATCATCTATGTATCTTGTGCGAGTATATTTTATAGTGGGAGATTTTATATTCAAATTCTTATTAGATCAAATTTCTTTTAACTAACGTTCAGGTTCGAAATAAAATTACTCTAATTACATTTAAAAAAACATTTACTTCCTTTTTGATTTATCAATTTCAGGAAACAGATAATTGGACCAACAATATCATCTATGTACTTAGACAAGCAGCTTGAAGTTGACAAAGACTATGGATTCAGCATCTTTAAACCAGATAATGATGTTTGCATGAACTGGCTTGACAAGAAGCCAAGAGGGTCAGTAGTATAAGTATCATTCGGAAGTCTAGCAGCTCTAGGTGCTGAGTTGATGGAAGAGCTATCTTGGGGATTAAAAATGAGCAACACGTACTTCTTATGGGTTGTAAGAGCATCAGAACAGTCCAAGCTCCCAGAAAATTTCATGTCCGAGACAATTGAGAAAGGGTTAATAATGACATGGTGTCCACAGCTGGAGGTTTTAAGACAAGAGGCTGTTGGATGTTTTGTTACACACTCTGGTTGGAACTCTACTTTGGAAGCTCTGAGTTTGGGAGTTCCAATGGTGGCATTGCCTCAGTGGACAGACCAAGCCACTAATGCTAAGTCTGTTATGGATGTGTGGAAAATGGGTGTTAGAGTTCCAGTTGATGAGAATGGCATTGGAAGGCGAGATGCTATATGGAGTTGCATAAGGGAAGTAATGGAGGGAGCTAGAAGCAATGAGATCAATGCTAATGCTGAGAAACGGAGCAATTTAGCTAAATTGGCCGCCGGTCAAGGTGGAACCTCCGATAAAAATATTACTGAGTTTATTCTCAATTTGATTCGCTCTTAGCTTAAAAAATGCTAAAATTAGTTTTTATCGTCCCAAAAAAGTGTTTTGTGGAAAATTCTTAGATAATATGAATATGAATGTATCACGAAAATATTTATATTTAAAGATTTTTAGAGTTTATAATTATAATGTTTTGTTATGATGAAAACTAACATATAGTATCAGAGTATATCTTGAAAAATGAATATTTTCTATATATGATGAATATAAACTGAATATTTTTATACATGATAAATATAAATTGTTTGTTTTTTTTTTTTTTTTTTGAGGAATATAAATTGTTTGTTGAATGATTATTTTTATGTGAATTCAAAAAAAAAATATTGATTAAGGAATTCATTTGGGAAACTTTTGTTGAAACAACTTCCTTAAGGTTTTAGGCTTGCGTGGAAATTACTTTCACAATTATATGCTTGCTCATGTGACGACGCCAAGTCCAATCAAACAATTGATCAAGCATAGCTTGCGGGATATAGCGAAAGAAATAATTCACCCGCCACAATTGAAGAAAGTAAATCTTCGTCGTCAGGTTGAATAGGAATAAGGATGTTGTTGTGCAACGATTACAGTACAGGGTTTTTTTTATTATTGTCCTTTAATTTTTTTTGGATAATGGCTCAACCCACAACAGCAACAGTGCCGGCGCGGGTGCGACATGAGCCAAAAAAAAAAAAAAAAAACATATCTGTCTCCCTGTACTGTGGAGCAGTCGTGGGTTGCGACATGTATAAGTATCTAATTTTTTTTTTTTTAACAGTAGCCTCTCAGCCTTATGGCATATGTATGGAAGAGTTAGACGGTTGGAAAATTAAATTCTACTAGTCGTCTATCCGTGCGTTGTGCAAATTGCAAGTAATATATATATTTTAAAATAAAATTTAAAACTAAAATTCAATTAAAAATTATGATAATTATAAGTATGAAATAAAATTGTCAAAATTATTATAATATATAATTTTATTCTCATTTTAAATTTAAAATCTATTTGTATTTATATATAAATGAATCAAGTAGATTTGCACTCAAGATAGATTTTATGTGGAAATTAAAAAATATAAAATATATATATAAATAAAAAATTCTTTAATAATTGGTCAATGAAAAAAAAATCATAGAGAAGTAAATACATGTGCAGATTTTCAGCTCTGAGTTATCATTTATTGGAAACACCTCCACCTGGGCGTAGTGAGTTGTTGACACAGGATGTAATTGGCCGGGTACAAGCTAGAATGTGTCATATATGATGTTTTTAGGCTTTTTGTCTCCTTCAAATGGAAAAAAAAATAATAAATAAAAAAATACCCCTAAAGTAATAAAAAAAAAACTATGATCTTTGACCATAAAATCATAAAATTTAATGGCAACCAAGCACTCATAAATATTGATTTCTATAAAAAAACCAAGACTATAATAGAATTCAAAACCATTTTTTGGCAAATGGTAGCACTTAAGAAATCTGTGCACATTACTTTTTTTTGCCATGACGACATAAATTTAATTAGGAACATAAAACTACACATGCATTAGCTTAGGAAAAAAAAAATCAAGTTTTTTACCTTACCATATTCAACTACAAAATTTTGAGCTGGAATGTGATCAGAATGATCTGAGAAATACTTAATAAGTATTGCTAACTAAAAATCTTAAGCTCCCACCTATCAAATATCAATTCAAAAACACATTTAAAAGAAACAAACTAAAAAAAAGAATGGAAACCTGAAGGATTGAAGTGGCAATTTCACTGCAAGAAAGGTAAAAGACTAAATTTTGGAGCATGGAAATTTTTTTCTGGGTGTAGAGTTTCGATCCTCTAATCCAGACCAATGAAATAGACTTGTACTTATAGATACCAAAAAGAAGTGTATAACTATCTTAAAGGAGTTTATATGTTAACAGAAGTCTATTTTAGTGTGGTTAATTGTTTTTATATTTGTAAGGGCTTTTTTTTTTATATTTTTATTGAAAAATATTATAAATTTTTAGAATTCAACACATAAGTATTTAGAGGTAAATGTTCAATTATGAGAAGGGACACGTGTCAAAATTTGGGCTTAATAAATTTAAGGTTCAACATTTAATATATATATATATATATATATAGATTTTTTACTAAATATATCCATCTCATGACATAATATTTTATCATCCATCCTAAGCGGGTTAGGTTTATTATCCTTTAATTTGGTGCTTGAAATTATTTAAAAACAAATGAATAAATCAACAACCTAACTGCTCATTCAATAAATTTATTTGTTTGTTTGTTTATTTATTTATATTGTTCATAATAATAATGTTTATTTTAATGAGTATGATATTATTATAATTTTATGTGTTACTGTGATTTTATTATGAACAAATACATGTATTTATTGTTATAGTTTATAGTTACCAAAATGACTTAAACCATAATGTGTTATTATATGTATAAATTATGTTATTAGTGAAATACCGATGGATAATGACAAATTGATGTTTGATAATTGTTAGAACTTAAGAATTTACCCAAAAGTAAATTATTAGTCTATGATTATTGAACATTATTGAGATGTATATATTATTATATTTTGGTTGAATATATTTGATTATCCAAAGATATTAAATATATTTAATTAAAATATGATAATTACCCATTAAGTTTTTATGCACAATATTTATTTAAAAAAGTATGTTGTAGTATCTACTCAAAGGAGAATTATTTTGTTATTTTAATGAATCTATATTAATTGTGAGAATTTTATTATATTTCAACTGTTGCAATTCGTTCACATGCATTATTTGTTATTATATTTAAAGGTACAAACATATCTTAATGGCATAAGCAAGTTGATTTTCACTTAAAATTTATGGATCTCAACTTAGTATTATTGAAAGATTAACCTACTGATCTAAGTAGTGAGGCTAAGAAGTTGCACTTTAAGGCATGGGAACACAATAACAGATTGTACCTAAAGTTCTTGCGAATGACAATTGACAAAAACATTAAGTCTACCATTTCACAAAAAAAAAAGGTGCTAAAGAATTTCTTATGTTTGTAAAAGAACATTTTTGTTCTGCAGATAGATCTCTCGCTGGTACATTAATGGCTAAACTTACGACCATGAAGTATGATGGGTCAAAGGTTATGCAAGATCATATCATCAAGATGACTAATATTGCAACAAGATTGAAGTCCTTATGGTTGGCAGTAGGGGATTTCTTCTTAGTGCAATTTATGTTGAACTTACTTCCTCCTGAATATAAGCCTTTTCAAATTAACAATAACACTATAAGGATAAGTGGAATGTTAATGAATTAGTTAGTATGCTTGTTTAGGAGGAAATAAAATTAAAGGATTAAGGGAATCAAACTATCAATCTTGTAAGATAAGGAGTTAAAAAAAAAAAGAATGAAAGTGAAAACCAATCAGTTTAAAAAAATTAAAAGGCTTACTCATGCTTCTCAGGCAGAATGGAAGAATCGAAAGATTGATAGATGTCACTTTAGCAAGAACGAAGGAAACTATTAAAAAGATTGCTTGAAACGTATGGCTTGATTTGAAAAGAAAGTTATCTTTTATTATGTTTTAGTATTTTTTGAATCAAACTAGCTGAAGTTCCTAATAAAAATTGGTGGCTTAATTCTGGTTCTACTGCTTAAGTATCCAATATGATGAAGGAATTCATTACAATCTAAGCCACAAACCCAGCAAGTGATTTTCTATTTATGAAAAATCTTTTGAAGGAACCAATTGAAGGCATAGGAACTTATTATTTAATCTTGGATAATGGCTATCAATTAGACTTATTTGAGACTATTTATGTACCTTTAATTAGTAAAAACCTTATTTAAGTTTTTAGATTAGATGTTTGTGTTTTTTATGTTAAGTTTGGACATAATAGTTTTAATTTATATAAAAATTCTAAAATTGTTGGTTCTATTTTTCTTATTGATCGTTTATGCAAAATGAAACTTGATAATATTTTTTATGAATCCTTACTTACTATGAATGGCAATATCAGACTTAAACGTAGCAAAATGAATGAAAATTATGCTTACTTCTGAAATAAACATTTAGGTCAAATATCTAAAAAAATGTTACAAAGATCTGTAAATAATGAAATTCTTCTAAATATAGATTTTATTGATCTTAGAATTCGTGTGGATTGCATTAAGGGTAAGCAAACTAAACATTCTAATAAATGAGCCATAAGAAGCACTCAATTTCTTGAAATTATACATATCGATATTTGTGGACCTTTTGACACTCCAACTATTAATGGAAAAAGATAATTTATCACCTTTATTAATAATTTTTCACATTATGATTATATTTATTTGCTTCATAAAATATCTCAATCAGTAAAATACTCTTGAGGCATACATAAAAGAGGTTGAGAGACAAATAGATAAAAAGGTAAAAATTCTAAGATCTTACAGAGGTGATGAAAATTATAGAAAATATGATGAGTTTGGATAGTGTCTTAGTCCATTTATAAAATTTCTTAAAATTTATAAATTATATACATAGTATATAATGTCAAGTACACCTCAATAAAATAATGTAGCAAAAAGGTGTAATCAAACTTTGATGAATATAGTTAGGAGTATGATGAGTAACTCATCTCTACCCAAATTATTATAGATGTATATATTTAAAACTGCAATATACTTATTGAATATCATTCTTAGTAAGGTAATTCAAAAGACTCTTTTTAAATTATTAACAAAAGAAAATATAGTTTATGGCACTTGCATGTTTGGAGCTGTCCAACGAAAGTAAGAATTTATAATTCACATGAAAAAAGTTAGATTCTTGAACTATTAGTGGTTACTTTGTTGTGTACTCATAGAAATCTAAAGGGTACATATTTTATTATCTAAAACATAGTCCGAAAATTATTGAAACTTGAAATACAATATTTATTGAGAATGGTAATGTTAGAGGGAGTGCTAAACAACATGATGTGGAAATAAAAAAAAATAGTGTAATTGTTCCTTTAACACATGAATGTTCCTTTATCCATTACTTTTTCTGAATGTTGTTCTAAGTATTGAAGGTCAAAATGATGATATTGCACAATATTAGAATAAAAAACTATCCCGTCAAACAACTAACTCACATATAACTTATGTAAATGAACCATAAGGAATAGTAGTTAGAAGATCTCAAAGAGAAAGAAAATCAGCTATTTCGGATGATTATATGGCATATTTGAAAGAGTCTGATTTTAATATTATAATTAATAAGAATCCAATTTCATATTCACAAGCTATAAAAAGTGTTGAATTTAATAAATAGATTGATGCCATAAAAGATGAGTTGAAATCTATTAAGCAAAATAATGTCAGGGATCTTGTTGAATTGCTAGAAAAATTATAAAAGAGTTGGATGTAAGTGGATCTTTAAGATAAAGCGCGACTCAAAAAGGCAATTTGAAAGATACAAAGTCAAACTTGTTGCTAAAAATTATACTCAAAGAGGTGGCATTGATTATATAAAGACATTTTCTCCAGTTTTAAAAAAAAATTCATTAAAAATAATTATGGTACTAGTTGCTCATTATAATTTAGAGTTATATAAAATGGATGTGAAAATAATCTTTCTGAATGGAGATTTAGAGGAGGAAGTTTACATGGATCAACCCGAAGGTTTTTCCATAGAGGGTAAAAGTCAAATGGTGTGTAAACTTAAAAAGTCAATATTCAGAGTCAAACAAGTTTCCTGATAATGATATATTAAGTTTAATACCACTATTACATCTTTTGATTTTAAAGAAAATATAGTTAATCAATGTATATAGCAAAATATCAATGGGAGTAGGTTTATATTTTTAGTTATGTATGTTGATGATATCTTACTTACTACTAATGATTTAAGTATAATGCTTGATACTAAAGAATTTCTTATAAAGAACTTTGAAATAAAAGATATGGGAGAGGTATCCTATATGATTGGAATATAAAATTTCCGTGATAGATCACGTAAATTGTTAGGATTGTCTTAGAAAGCTTATATCGAAAAAGTTCTTGAAAAAATCAACATGAATAAATATTCACTTGGAGTTGTTCCCATACAAAATAAATAGTCTTATGCAATATCCAAAAAATAATATGGAATGTAATGAGATAGAATCAATTCTATATGCTTATATTGTTTGAAGTCTAATATACTTGCAAACTTGTACTAGACTAGACATCAATTTTACGGTTGGAATGTTAGGCAACTATCAAAGTAATTTTAAAATTGATCAATGGAAAGCTGCAAAGAAAGTATTGAGGTATCTGTAAGGAACAAAGAATTATATGCTCACATATAAGAGATCCAACAAATTATAAGTGATTGGATATTCAAATTTAGATTTTGTTGGATGTTTTAATAATAGAAAGTCCACATTTGGCTACTTGTTTCTATTAGCAGAAGCAGCAATATCGTGGAAAAGTGCAAAATAAACTGTCATTACTTTATCCATTATGGAAGCAAATTTTATGGCATATTTTGAAGACACAATTCATGTATTATGAATGCAGAATTTTATTTTAGGACTTAGAGTTATGGACACCATTACTAAGTTGTTGAAAATTTATTATAGTAACTCTGCAGTAGTGTTCTTATCAAAAAATGATAAATACTCGAAGGTTGCTAAATATATGGAATTAAAACATTTTATTGTTAAAAGAAGAGATTTAGAAATAAAAAAAATGTCTATTTAGTATATTAGTACAGAACTTATGATTGTAGATCCTTTAACAAAAAGCCTACAACTAAATTTATTTAAAGAACATATTCTAAAAATGGACATTAGTTGTAATAATGATTAGCATGATTGATTATGTATTGACACTCTGAACTCTATTATGTGTTTCTGATATGCATTATGCATTTCTTGTTTCTTATATTTGTGTACATATAATTGATTTCAAGTCAAATAGGAAAGTCATTATTTGACATTATTATGGACTATTATGAAATTTTTGTATATTTTTAATAATGGATATAATATGATAAATTATAAATGTTGTAATTTATGGAAGGGAGTGTTCAATGAAATAGGACATAACCACCACAACTCGCACTTAATAATTTTCATATTTTATGATTATGATGGAATAATAAGATATTAATTATTATGAATACAATAAGAGTGTTTGATGAAATATGACATAACCACCATAACTCGCACTTAACAATTTTCATATTATATTATTATGATGGAATAATAATATATTAATTATTATGATTACAATGAGCGTAATATTAATTTTAATCGGACCAAGTGAGAGAATGTTAGAAAAGGTTCATTAAGTATAACCCAATTAAAATTTAATAAAGGTAAAATCCTAATTGCATTTGAATTATGTAAATTAATTTCGTACGTTGAATTTAGAGTTACGTGATAGATGTTTCAAATTACATAAGGATGTCTATATAAATTGGTTCTCTTTCCTCTAACAACACAACCTTAACTCCATCTAAAAGTTGTGATTAAAAATCAAAGGATGAAAGAGAGAAATTAATTTTCTCATTAATAGCTTCAAGTACAAATTCTACTACAAATTGAAGTAAGTTTTTTATCTTATTTATTTTATTGTATCATGAAAATATTTAATTTTAAAAATTTTTCAAGTTTATGATTATGATATTTTGTTATGATGAAAACTAATTTCTCATTTTTATCTATTAAATGTAAATATTTAAAATACATATTATAAAATAAAACACCAACTTATAAATTTTGGCAACTCGAAACACCGATAGAAATTCCAGTAGCCACGTCAGATTGTAATCACCAGAATTTCTATCGGTGTTTCGAGTTGCCAAGATTTAAAAGTTGGTGTTTTATTTTGCCAAAATTGAAAAGATGTGATTAAAATACTAAAATCGTGAAAGTCATGATTTTATTTGCAAATAACCCATAAATTAACTTTTAACTTATACAATTTCCAATGATTGTAATTTACATAGCTATAGATTATATTTAACTGTAATTTTCATGTTTTTAATAAATTTTTTATAGCTATATATATAGATTGTTGTAGTGTATACACATGTCATGATAACATATGAAGTTATTAAGGATTAATCAAATGTGAGACTTTTTTAGTAATAAGAATTCACACCAAATGTCTTCTACCATATTCCATCACTTAGCTTATCATTTTTTTTTGAGAAAATAGTTTATCATTATTAACTTCATGTAAATAACTAAATTAGTGTCTATAAAAAATAACTATATTAGCGTGTCATCATGATATATGTGTACACGACAACAATCTATATGTACAACTATAAAAAATTTATTAGAAATATGAAAATTATAGTTAAATATAATCTATAGCTATGTAAATTACAATCATTAGAAAATTGTATAAGTTAAAGTTAATTTATGGGTTATTTGCAAATAAAATCATGACTTTCATGATTTTAGCATTTTAATCACATCTTTTCAATTTTGGCAAAATAAAACACTAACTTATAAATCTTGGCAACTCGAAACACCGATAGAAATTCCGGCTGCCACGTCAGAAAGTAATCACCGGAATTTCTATTGGTGTTTCGAGTTGCCAAGATTTATAAGTTGGTGTTTAATTTTGCCAAACTTAAAAAGATATGATTAAATCTCTAAAATCGCTAAAGGTCATATTTTTTTTTGCAAATAACCCTAAATTTATTTGTCTAGATATAATGCACCTGAAGAAATTAGGAAGAATTTCCTATTAAGAATTTTCTAACTAAGGTATTTTGTTTAGCACTAATAAGGTCGAGATCAAAAAATCTAAACTAAGATACTTGAAACCTTTGAACTTTTATGGCATCACTAAGATTTTTGGTGGGATCATTGTTATTAAAAGTCGGATGAAATCTACATGTGTGGTATTTTAAATCCATAAATAGTAGACTAAAATTATCTCCACTAATAGTAATAATTATGCCATGTCTCCGATATGGACTTACATCTCTAACGTAGAATATACACCCGGATAGTAGACTAAAATTATCTCCACTAATAGTAATAATTACACCATATCTCTGATGTGGACTTACATCTCCAACGTAGAATGTGCACCCTAGGTATCAGCTATATACACTTACCGACCCTACCATATCCCAGACAAAGACTTACATCTATAAGGTAGAATGTGCACCCGGCCTCAAGCATCATCTATACACACTTACCAACTCCGTCATGTCCTAGACATGGTCTTACTAACTCTTAGTATCATATATGCTTATGCTTATTGTTATATTATTCTTTAAAAGTTCTCGTATATTCGTGTATTATTTTTATTTTCTCATGCCTTTCTTTTCACATCTGTTTCCCGTAACATTCTTCAATTGTCACTTTTATAAATCATCAATGTCATTCTCATTTGAATATTCTTATTGTAAATTTCCAAAAGCATTCTCATATTTGGTTTAATTAGAACATTTTATATCTTTAGTCTCTATGTCGGAGACTTGAATAAATTCTCGTATTCACTTAGAATTTGGTTATTGTAGCATTCACGCTTTAAATTATCTACTTCTTAAGTTATGAAATTATTTCTTAAATTGATAAATCTTGTATATACATATATGCGTACCTTGAACTTAACTACACATTTTTTTACTAAAAATAAGTCTCATTCAGTCCCCTTTTGGTTGTATTTAATGAATTTAGTATTCATATATGCGTATACATTTTATTATTGACGTTAGGTTATCATTTTTAAAATATTGACTGTCCGATTGTTGGCTCAAGCCACTGAGGTGCCTCATCAGTGTTGAGACGTCACCTCTATGGCACTGAGATGCCTTCTTTATGCTGAGGGACTGCCTCAGTGGCCTTGAAGTGCCTTCTCAGTGCTG
Source organism: Macaranga tanarius (assembly GCA_949673435.1). Classification (NCBI taxonomy): domain Eukaryota; kingdom Viridiplantae; phylum Streptophyta; class Magnoliopsida; order Malpighiales; family Euphorbiaceae; genus Macaranga; species Macaranga tanarius. The sequence continues at coordinate 1,146 of CATIWO010676498.1, read as the reverse complement.
AGGCATCGCCTGGTCACTCTAGCATCGCTAGAGTGACCCGCACTAATAGAATATAGCGATTTGCCGATGGAAATTAGCAACGGACTATTTTTCGTCGCTAGAACTATATTTAACGACGAATTACCGATGGAAAAAAGTACAGTCGATAAAATACCAAAACAATCAGGCAGCAACAATTGGCACCCAAAATTTACGACGGAATTAGCGACGGATATTAAATCCGTCGTTAAATCGTCACTAAATTTGCATTAAAAAATAAAGTTCAAGGCGATTTTATTAGCGACTGATTATTTAATCCATCGCTAAATAGCGATGAATTTTTGTGTCCGTCGCTAATTTGGCGATGGATATTTTATCCGTCACTATTTAGCGACGGATATTTATTTCGTCGCTAAATAACGACATATTTAAAAAAAATCAATGAAGCCCTATCTGTTTTCACAATTGAACCTCTTCTTCTCCTCTCACCATCGTCTTTTTTTCACCGCCGAGCCTCACATCTCCCCACCGCAGCCTGAAAATCCACCACCGCGGTCAACGTCTTCTCCTCCAATAGTGGACCGACAGGTGTTGCCTGCGTCTTCTCCTCTTCTCCATCTTTAGCCGTGCCTCTTCATCTCCCCTTCTCCATCTTCGGCGACTGCCCTAGGCCATCACCGCCAGCACTCTCAAGTGGTGGACCGACGAGTAAGTTACAAAAAGCTTACTCTCTATTTCATTTTGTTCTTAATTTTTATTTTTCGACAGATTTTAAAAAAATGGATTGCATGTGAGTGTTTGTTTGTTTGGTTGATTTGTTCGCTGAATAACACGAAATTTATGTGAGTGTTTGATAAAAAAAATTTTAATTTTTTTAGATGGATGTTCTGGATTTTTTAAATTTTTTTAATAAAAGTGGGCTTGGTTATTGGTTACATGAAAATGGCGTTGGAATTCTTATTAAGTTAATTTTTTAAAATCATTATTAGCTACAAACATATATAAAAATTAACTGAAAATATTTTATAATTGCACTAATAAAAATAAATAAACTATAATTTTATAATGTGTAAATTATATGAAATAAGAACAAATAAAAAATGAAGATCATAAAATATAAATAATTTCAATGTATCATATTATAAATATCAAAAAACTTTATAACTT
>CATIWO010676496.1:0-19527 GCA_949673435.1 Macaranga tanarius | reverse complement strand
TTTCTCTTCCTCTTTCTTCCTTCTTTTGCTTCTGCCGACTACTTCTTCTTCTCTTCCCCCTTATTTTCTTCCCTCACCTTACTTCCTCTTGTTCATCATCTCTAACAACTCTCAATCTTACCCCTTTGATCCTTATTCTTTTCTTTCTTTCTTTCTCAATTCACTTTCTTCCAATGGTTTCACTTTAGTCCTTTCTTTTCTTTACAATTTCATCCCTCACTAACAATCCAATACACTAAACTTCATTCCTCAAAATAATATTAACTTCAATAATAACATAATACATCTCCACATAATACTAATTGACTCTAAATTATTTATTCAAACAATTGATAATTAACTCAAATCACCAAATTTAATTAACTACAGAAATAACATTCTTAATTGTTATTAATAAACAGTAATCCGGTTCTAGGACACGGATGTTACAATTTATGTCCTTGAAAGAATTTTAATTCTTTCTAATTAGATACGTGTATGGATTTGTTTGAGGCCACGTGTTGCGGGTCTCACACAAGCCCTGCATGTTCATTTGATAACAGTATGAATCAATAAACACTCATAATTTAAAAAAAATCCAAATAAGCTCAGATTTAATTTCAATCTCATATTTTTAACTACAAACCCTAATTTCAGTCTTAGATTTACATTGAAAAATAAAAAATATATTTTTGTATTTCACAAATTAAAATAACAACTAATGCATGTAATGCACTATCAAAGGTTACACTTACCGTATTCTGGAGCTTTACCCACCTTTTCCCTTACTGACCAATCCTATGACATTTTGCTTCGTTATTATTCACTATCATGTAACAACACTTTGATTACAAAGACTGGCGAGTGAGCAATAATAAGGATTCAAGAGGAAACAGATATTGAGGTTTCATCTTATCGCTATCAATGGAGAACAAAGATAGATTTAGGGCTTTTTTCCCTCTCAATTTTGTTTATATTTATTAAAAGTCATTTTTGTCCTTTTTTTTTAAAGTTTGGGACCATAAGCTGAAGTGGGCGATGACTCATCTGCTCAGGTGGTGAATATACCAAGAATATATTTTCTCTGTCTGCCACGTATGCAATATTGTACCGGATGTGAGAAAGTTACTTCCACCTAAAACTAAAATAAAACTTCAGTAACTGAAAAGAAAAAAATTAAAAATCTGGTACTAAATTGAAACACATGGCAAAATTAAGGTACAATCTATGCAATAAACCCATCCTTTTTGAACTGGCTCTTTCAACTTTATTTGTCTTCAAATTTTGTCGTTCATTATTAAATAAAATATTTTATTAAATTAATTTAATTATTTATATTAAATCTAAAATAAATTAAAAATTACTATAATGATATAACTAAGACAGATTTATTTTTAAATAAATAAATATATTATGATGATTTATAATTTAAATATTTTCTAATTATATTTAGTATATTTTAATAAATATAACTATGTATAATTAACTTTTGTTAAAAAAAATTATTTTTAATTTTTATACACATTTTTACAGAAATTAAATATATTAGTATATTGTTAGTTTTAGTTTAAGGGGCAAAGACTTGAATGGGATGCTTCTTTGTAATTTTCTTTAGTTTTTATTGTGTTGTTGGCTAGGCATGCATTAAACAACTTTGGACCCTTTTAAGTAACCTCATCCACCGAATCAGATGTGGGCCATGTGGCGTCGAAGACGAGACGGGGAAAAAAATATAAATGGGGTTGGATTTTTTTAACTGATATTTAAATTATTTTTTAATAATTAAATATTTTAATTGTAAATTTTTTTGGGGATAAGTACAAATAAGTACCATGTGGTTTAAGTATTTTACCATTGAGGACTTGTGATTTTTTTTGTGACACTTCAGTACCTTGTGATTTCATATTTGTAGCATTCAGGTGACAAAATTTGTTACAACTTGTAATTCTTTCTCTTCTAGTATCTAAAAAGTATGATTTTTAATTTTAATCAAATCCTTAAAATTTTAATAAGGATTTAGTAATAATGGCATTGTTTATAATGTTTAGAATCTTTTTGTAAAAATAAAAATATGAAAAAAAATATTTAATTATTTTAATTTTTTCTATTATTACGATCACTTAAAATTACTATGGATAGACTTATTTTTTTTTCCTCTATCAAATTGTATTCAAATTTTAATTTTTGGATGTTTGAGGAGAGAGAAATAATGAGCTGTAATAAAATTTGTCACCAAAATGCTATAAATATAAAACCACATGGTACTGAAGTGTCACAAAAAAAATTATAGGCCTCTGATACTAAAACTCTTAAACCACATGGTACTTATTTGTACTTATCCCTATTTTTTATAATAGTCACTTTAATAGATTTTACTTGTTAAGATGTTTATATATTTTATTTTGAATAATTTTATTGACATATTGTCTTTTTATATTGTATTTTACTTTTTTTATTTTTTAATTCAAATAAATTATTATATATTACTAAATAAAAATAAAATTTAAAAATTGAATCTTTATTATCAAAATAAAAATAAAATGAAAATAATATTTAATTTTTTAAAAATATTAATTGAATAATTAAAAAGTAAAATGTAGCTTAACTAAAATAAGAAAAAATAAAACTAAAAATTTAATTATGTGGCTTAACTAAAATAAAATATAAAATTCAATTATTACATTAAGATAAAAATAATATTATTTTTTAAAATTTTATTTTAATAATTTTTAATAAATAATAATTAGAATAAAAATGGAATACAATATAAAATAAGAATGTTTGAATCAATTTTTAGTATATAAAATTTATCACATAAACACTTTAGTCTATAAAATATGTTAAAAACACTATTTTAAATATCTTTTACCAATTTATATACTTAATTATAAAAATAATTTAAATGCCAAAACAATAAAAATTTAAAATTTTTAATATTATTTATTTTTTTTCTTTCGAGACAAGCCCTTTGTAGGAGGTGAACGCATGCGATTCGAAAATAAGCATTTCTTATGAAGGGATGACTACTAAATGTCCGATACATGTCATCTTAGGGCTTGCTTGGTTGGAGGTAATGGGTCTTGTAATAGAATGTCCATTACATTCCATGATTCATTACCATACTTGGTAAAAAAAAAAAAAAATTTGTTCCAGCGTAATGGAGATTACAGAAGGAATCCCCATTACCGTCAAAGTTGTATTTGGCAATCGGTAAAAAATCTGTGTATTCCTCATTACAATACATCTTTCTTCTTTTCCATCCTAATAGTTATCTTCTTCTTTCTTTTCAATGTCAAGAAGAAATTTTTTAATTATTATTATAATAATTTAAATAAATTATAATAATAATTTAAATAATAATTAAAAATTATTTGAGTAATTTTTAATTATTTTTATTAAAAAATTATTTAATAATTTAAATTTAATTTTTTAATATTAGCTATTGATATTATTATATTATATTAATAATAGATAAATTATAAATTTAAAAGTTGCAGATAAAATTTAAAAAAAAAATTCATTACATTATATTACGTGAAAATAGTACAACCAAGCATGAAAATGTAATACTCATTACATTACATTTATTTTAAAGCTCATGTAACCAAGTATAGTAATGGAATGATAAATACATTTCATTTCATTGCATTCTCAATTCTATTACTTTACTCATTACATTCCATTTCATTATCACCAACCAAGCAAGACCCTAGTGTCTTGTTGGCTGAATACACCTTTTAATTTATGAACTTTTCTACTTTAACCTATTACATCTGTCGACTATTATTTTTTTTAATGGTACATCTAAACTTCTATTTTGAACCCATCACATGCCTAATGAAAGCAAAAAGCAGCACGTGCTTAAAAAATACTACGTGACATGGAAAGAAATGCTAAGTTGGACAGACAACTCATTTCTTTTTCTTTGATTTCTTTCTTATATCTAATCTCTAATTTTTTATGCTCTCAAAATATATTTCACTAGTAAAGAACTGTTTGTACCCAATTTTTAGAATTGGATTAAATTCCATCAAAATCTAATAGCCCATGATCAATTTTAAAACCCAACCTATGAAAAGAGTCTTAAGAAAGAAGGATATTAAAGTTTTTGGAACATTTCTGGAATTTATGATTTTTATATTACAGGAGTTGAGGAGCTGAGGAAGAAGATACGTACATGTCACAAGAGTGATTGGAAGTAACTGAAGATTAATGATTAGCTTATCATTATTGATGATAACTAATGAAAAATGGTGTATAAAAGAAAGAAGGATCAGTATCAACAAAGATACAATTCAACAGACATCACAATCTTTAATAACATCATCATTTGGTAATCTTTGTTCATTAGTAGTTTATTAGTTTAAGTTTGTTTTTATCTCGCTCAAGTTTACAAACACTCCCTTTATAAGAATGATATGTTTTCAATTTATGTTTTGCAATTTTATAGATTTTATATGAATTTTTCTTTAAAGTTTATTGTCCATCTTTGGTTTCCATTACATATTTTCTCTTAGTTGACCCAAAGCCATATTTAATATACAAATCATGTTGAAATTCAAGCAAATTGAGGTAAAAGAACTTGGGAATCCACATTTTCTTATTAGAAATTAGTTTTTTAAGAAAAAATTCCTCTAACATGCTTGTGCATTAAACCGAATCCAGTTTGCTAAAATAGCAGCAACAATCTTTTGGTATACTTAGTGGAACATATTCCATCGAGATGGCAAGGTTAAAAAATGGAAAATATATAATCGAGGTTGGTGATTTGACTAATTTATCGGTATAAATAGGTAAACAAGAGCAAAGACAAATTGATGAAGATTTGGTGCCTTAGGATCAAAATTAAAATGAGGCACCTTTTGACTCAATAGGGCAAAATATTGAAAACCTTAATTCTTTAGTTGTTACTAATAAAGGTACTAACATTCATACTATTTTTATAAAAGGGTTCATGCATTTTCAAAAATCAATGCTTCAATTCTAAAATTCCATACAGTAGATCCAGAATTCTCTTTAAAGCTTAATGCAACAGAGTCAAAATTCCTTACAAAATTATATACAAGAGATAATAAACTTATTCACTAAGATGGATGATTAAATCTCCAGTTAGTAAGAAAGTCTGAATTAATCTTCAAGAATAGTAACTCAACCTCAGCATCAGGAAGAACTGGGCCAATCATCCAAGTTAATGATAACAGTTACATATCACCACATAGGAGAGAAGAATCTGGAACAATTATTAGAGGAGCTACTCACAATGGACAACATGAACATAATAGTAATAAAGATAATAATAACATACATGTTCCTAATTAGTAGTTTTTTAGGAGGACTAACCCAAACTTTGAAATTTATGATCAAGAGGTGGTTTACCAAGGGAGAGACCTGAGAGGCAATGTACCACATGTAAATCGAGTCATTTCTAAGGGTTAAATGTAGAATCCTTATTTATATTTGCCTTAAATTCAACCTCTAATGATATGAGTTGATTTGGAGACTTCTACTCACTGAGTATTCTTATACTCAACACTCTTATTTTAAAATATTTTCAGATTTAGTAAAGTATCAACAGTAGCTGATTGGACCTATTTTAGGTGTCCACCTGGTGTCTAAAAGAGGTTGCGCCAATCAACTATGTATATGGTCTTTTGGATTTTCCACTAAGTTTGTCTTGATAATAGATGGTGGATTATACATATATCAAATCTGAGGATGTATTAAAAAGATTTTTATTATGTATAATAATAGCATTATCATAAGTTCATCTTGATATTTAAGAAATTTGCAATATAGACATGATTTATATTCTACTACCAACATTAGCACCAGCTCAGTATTTTTAGCATTTTAGTATGTCACGCCTGCTTAACAGCTAGCGGTGCGGGTGTGACAATTTTTGGTATCAGAGCATGGTTAAGCAGTTTGCCTAGGTTTAATAGTTTACATAGTGTTCTATCTTTAGAATAGAATTATGAAGTCTAAGACGTTATTCTATTATATTTTTATAGAACAATACCGTCGAGACTTAGAGGCGGTAGAGGCCGTAGAAATCGTGGTTACGTCGCTAGAATTGCTGATATTGGCCAACCTCATAGGAATCTTCCAGATCATCCTAAAAGAGTGGACGATATATCTATTAGTGGAGGGGAACACATGGATTCCACCTCTGGTGGTGTATCAGGAGCATATCCAGCTACTCCATCGCCACAACCTGTTACTGTACCTCCAGCTCATCCGCCACCAGTTCTATCTAATTCGCAACCAGCGCAGCTAGTACCTCCTTTTCAGGTTGATGCTGGTACGGGAGCTCTTATGACCTAATCTTTTGTGGCTGCTATGACTGTTCGGGAGCAGTATCGTGATCCCTGGATGATCGTAGATCGTGCACTCAGATTAGGTGCATATGATTTTGAGGGATTTATAGATGGTGGACTAGCTGATGAGTGGTTAAAGAAGCTAGAGAAAGCTTATCTAATCGTAAGATTGACAGAGATTAAGAAGGTCTAAAATGTGCAGGGATTTGTGAAGGGTTTAACAAATGATTGGCTATCCAGAGTTCGCCGTTTATATGGTGAGGGGTTGACATAGAGCGTATTTCTAACGAAATTCCATAAAGAATATTTGACGGGCACTTATAGGAAAAGCAAGCAGGAGGCATTATTTAGTTTGACTCAAGGTAGTTTATCAGTCAAGGAATATGCAGATCGATTTGAGGATTTATATCAATTTGTTTCTGAGATTATGCCTTATGCACTGCTGCCTTCACCGACGCCTTTGCCGCCGTTGCCTTCATCAACACCTTCGCCGCCACCTTTAGTTGTTTAATTTGTTTGATTTATTTTTAAAAAAGATAAACTACAAATGTGGTGTTGTTTTTTGAGATTATTGCAAAAAACTCAAAAATAGTTGTATAATTTTGTTGTTTTTTTGCTGTAATTATCTATGGTGCTGCTATAAATATGGTGCTGTAAATTTATTCTTACTTCTTTTGTTATTTGATTTTGTTGTTGAGAAATCCAAGGAGATTTAATTTTGTTGATTATTTTTGTTGTATGATAGTTTTTTTGTAATCAATTTTATATCAATTTTTGAATGGTTTGTGTTGCGAGCTCTTTAATGAACTTTTCACAAACATTACAGGGAAAATTGAAGAAAGGCTCAACTTAGGCTCGAGCTTGTTTGAATTTAGGCGAGCCGAGCTCGAGCTATAGTTTTAGAAAAGTTACAGAGCTCAAACAGCCTTTTTATTGACTGAGCCAAGCTCGAGCTTTTTAAAACTCGGCTCGATTATTTACAACCATCAACTCCATTAATGCTGCCAATTTAATCAACCTTGTCCTAATATTTTATGAGTTAATTACTATGACACTTTTAAGGTGTCACCTGTTATAGTATTAAGTCTTTATATTTTAATAATTAATTCAAATAATTTCAAAATATTATTCCCTTAAATTACTTCATCATTACTATTTAATTTATAATTGAATGGACTAATTCAAAAAAATAAAATTTTATTTAATCTTTGAACTTGTGATATAAAAATTGAATTCATCCAATTTTTTTTAATCAAGATAAAATTTTTGACTGATTTTGGTTTTATTAAAATTATAATTATAATAAATAAAAATTTTTATTTGTTAAATGAAAATAATTTTAAATTATTTTTACATAATTTAATTAATAAAATTTTTTTATATTAATTTATAATATATTATCATAGACTCAATTTTTTGATTGACATGAACCAATGCAATTCAATACCACATCAATTATCATTTATTATATGTATTGATGTGGAATCAATTTCATAATTTTTGCCATGTGGATAAGATTTATGTAATTAAAACCACACTAATTACAGTTTACCATTCCAACATCTACTAAATTTTTTAATTGGTGTCGCGTTAAGAATATTATACCTTTTTTTAGAATGATATTGTACCAATTAGGATTTACGGTATTAATGTGCATATAATTTTGTAATTTATATTGCAATTATACGAATTATATACTTGGTATTACCTCAATTAGGGTTTGTCAACTTTACAATCATATTCAATCCAAAAACATAAATAACAAATATATATTTTTCAGGTTTATTGTACAGACGGTACCTTAACTTTGCCATGTGTGTCACTTTGGTACCGGATTTTTTATTTTTTTCTTTTCAGTTACTAAAGTTCAATTTTTGTTCAGGTGGAAGTACCTCGCTCACTTCCGGTGTAATTTTGCATACGTGGCAGCCGGATGTGAGCGAGTTACTTCCACCTGAACAAAAATTGAACTTCAGTAACTAGTCTATTGGTCAAAAATTTCCATTGAGACACGACCATAAACACGGTCATTTTTCTGTCTCAGACCATACTGGCGAGTGCCAGTGTCTGTTTGTAGACTGTTCCTTATGTAATTCTATGTCTCTGGCGAGCGCTAAACACTAGCGAGCACCAGTGTCTGCTCATAGACAACCCCACTGGCGAGCGCCAGTGTCTATTTACAGCCAAAATTCTTATTTGACTCGCCCGAGTCCTCAACCTAATAGATCATTTACATATATTCCCATAATTTCTAAACACAGTTCAATACCATACTTATGCACGGCCGTGTTTAAACACCACATGGCAGTGTCTAACAACTTAAGCAACATTCAAAACATCACAAAAAGATATACAACACCAAACTACATTGTTAGTACCTCATATACACCAAATCGTACCATTCCAAACAATCCACAATCACTATCCTCATAATCACATCTCATATACAATCCACAATCCATATATATATATATATATATATATATATATATATATATATATATATATATAGATATATACACAATGTAAAAATGCATGTTTATGCAAGTTAGTTATTCGGCCGGAGTTCTTATCACACGTCACACACGTTTCACACAAAGCTCACTTTTTCTTTTTCATATTTTTCATATACAAGTGGCCATTCATGAGACTCTCTACCCAACTCAATCTCAGATCTCACACGTTTATATATCTCACATGAATGGCCACATCTGAGGCTCTCTGCCTAGCTCAGTCTCAGATTCATTTTCAGTGGAGGCTCTCTACCCAGCTCAGTCTCCACACTCATATGTTTTCCTTACATTCTTCACATCAATCAATATGTATATGTATTCATTATTCTCACAATAATTCATGTATAACCATACCACCTCAAGTGACTTGCATTATTCACAATTCCATACCACCTCAAGTGGCTTGCATTATTCATAATTCTATACCACCTCATGTGGCTTGCACAATATATGTGCCAATGTTCACAATTCATTATAACACATTCTCATATTCATAACATCAACATACACAATTATAAATGGAGAATATACCATTCATATACCAAAAATATACCAAAAGTATACTAAAACCATGGATCATAAACTCAAAATATACAAAAAAGTAAACCAGCCATAAACCATATATATATATCATTATTGCCACCATGAATGGCATACCCAAATCAACATAGTTAAATAACTATAGTTACTTGAAAATTAATATATGTAATCATTATGTTAACAATTACTTACCTCAAGCCTTCAATTCCTTCAAGAAGAAAAGCTTCTTCTAGTGAATGGTGTCTCCTCTATTCTTGTCAAATCCTACACATAACTATACATCAATACTACAAAATAACATGATATTTACACTCAGATGCAACTAAATACAACTCCAAGCTCAAGGTTCAATGTATCCAAATAATTCACACACAAGTCCAATGACCATGAAAATAATATTGAAGCTAGTAGGATGAGTCTACTATCAATTTCAATTGAAATTACTTAAATAATATATGTATAGAATTTATTATGGATTTTTTTATTAAAATTGGGTAAAACAGGGCTGATAGCAAGTGCAAGAAAATGTTAAGCCCTGCCAGACCATCTTAACAGCAATTTCAGCTCAAGGTCAAAACACAAAAGTTGTAGGAGACTCTCTGAAGTTTTCATAGCATCTCATCTTTCTCAGTTTGGAGTTCTATAACTTTAGATATCACCATATAACCATCACATAAGAAAATTCACAAACCAGCCTATATGCTACTGCTGGCATGTTTGATGCATAAAGTTCATAATGCTCTTAAGAATCATATACACTTCATAAAATCACCAAATTCATATAGACTCTACATATATGGGTTTAATTCCATTCCCAACTGAAATCACATAATTATCATATGTAGAGAACTAATTATGGATTTTTAAGTCCATTCGGGTGGAACAGGGCATCAACATGAGTAATAAAATGTATGGCCTAATTCGACCCTCTTAACAGTAGATTAAATTTCAGCACAAAACATAAACATTTTAGAAGACTCTCTGAAGTTTCCAGAGAATCCAACCATGCTCAAATCAGATCTCTATAGCTCAAGTTATTATTAGAACAAGAGGACTGACAAATAGAGGAAAATAATACCCGAAATTCCCAAAAAATCAAACTCAACTACAACAATCACAAAGCATGTAAAAATTACCAAATAAGAACTCCAATGGCTATAAGACTTCTAATGCTTCCCAAAGCTATGGATTGATCACTTAAACAAGCTCACAAACTCTCCAAAATCAATCAAGAAACTCTCTTCTTCATCTTCAAAATCTCTACACTCCCACACTACACCTTCACAACTAAATATACACATAAACACCTTAACCAATCACAAACTACCAAATAGCCTCCCCCAAAGTCTTTTTTAATGATTGCCCAACCAACTAATAAATCCATATTTATCACCAAATAATAAATATAATAATACTTAATAATATAACAAAATATCATTAAAATATCTACTTAGCCCCTTAATAAAATGGGCATATTACATAATAGCCCACAACTTTCTATTATAATAATTAACTCCAAACTTACCTTGCAATCTAGTCCCTCTCTACAATACATGTAAAATCTTAAACTTAAATGAAGTCCACTATCTCAAATGTACAAAATGCAATACATACGTCTTAAATACGTATGAAAAAGGGCGGGTGATACACAACCTCATTCTGATTGGTCCAAAATCTCTCACATCTCTCGCATCCAAATTGAAAATAAACAATCATCGAAACTGATGACTAAATTTTATTTGCAGGTAATTTCTTTTCTTTTTTTTACGTTTTTTTTTTGCCTTCTTTTATTCTTAATAAAAATTATTTATCTTTTTGGTTAATTGGTTGGTTCGAATGCAGGATGGATCTTATCAAAGTCTACTTCAGGTAATCTGAGATATTTCTTCCCAATATTTCATTTCCTCACTAAATCATTTCCTCACTAAATGCCAATATATATATATATTAGTAAAAAAAATGTCACTTTAAGTGATTGTGCTGCTCTCTAATCTTATCTGATGGTTCAGTTATTGTCGATCTTCTTTTTCTTATGTTGTTATCTGCTACACTCTATATTTATTTTCTACTGGTTCTTATGTTTCCTTGCTGCTGCTTTTCCTTGTGCTCCCAAGTTAGTTTCCAGTTGTTGTATCACGCTTTGGTTTTGCTTTTGTCTATTCACTAAGTTAGGCTGCTGCTCTTTTTGGTTACGCAAATACCACAACTTTAGGGTTGGGCTGCTCTTCTCTTCCTGTTCACATCACACAACATTGTTGCTATCTTTGGCTTTCTTTCTTTTGATTTTGTTTTGTTTTTGTGGAAGGACAAAGAGCTTGAAGGAAATTTAAATTATCAATGTTATTTTTGTGTTTTTGGACAATTTGATTTTTTTTGTGTTTTTGGACAATTTGATATGTAGTATGAAATTTTAAAATATTGTAATGATACTTAGAATTTGTGTGAATATTTAATTTAGAATTTAATTTTAAATTGTACCACATAATTTTTTTTGTATGTTTAATAGATTTTTTTGTGATATTTTATTATTTTATAATTTAATAGTTAAACGTGTCTAAATATGTTAAACGTGTCCTTATCGTATTTATAACACATTAAGACCTATATAAGTTAGACGTATTAAACGTATCGTGTCGTGTGTATGTAACACATTTAAACCTATATAAGTTAAATGGATTAAACGTGTCGTGTCGTGTTACCGTAACACATTTAGACCTGTATAAGTTAAACGGGTTAAATGTGTTGTGTCGTGTAACCTGTTAATTAAATGTATCCGTATTTGGGTTTATAATTTTGACACGATTAGTTAAACGGGTCGTGTTCGGGTTAGCCATTTTCTGTGTTATTATCGTGTCTTGACACAACCAGTTTATGATATATATATATATATATATATATATAGGGTGAATTATTATTTACCCCCTGTTGTTTGATATATTACACTACTTAGTCCTTGACATTTAAAATTTATATTATCTCTCCCTTTTATTTTACATAATTATACTATTTACCCCTTCCGTTAAATTTTTCATTATAATTACCGTTAGTTGACAAACAAATTTATACTATTTACCCCTTCTATATGGCGATATTATACTATTTACCCCCCAGTATTTAGAAATAATATTTTTTTTATTATTATACTAATTTTCTTAAAGTTTACTATAAAATGATAATTATATCATTTAAATAAGAATATAAAATAGTAATTTAATTTTATATAATTAAAGTTTTAATTAAATTCCAATTAATTAATATGAGTTTTAAAATATCTCTATTTAAATATTAACTTAAAATATTCATGTTGCATTAAAAAATTAATTTAATCAAATCAATTCTCTTTTTTATTTTGAAATCTAATTATTCATTTGAATTTTTAGTTTCAATCATTGGGTATATTGATTAAATTAGTTAAAATTGTTAATTTTATTCATAATACAATTTATATATTCAATAATTTAAACTAACAATTCAAATAAAAATCAAATTTAAAGTTTAAAAGCAGTTAAAAAGAAATTTACTTTTTTAATTTTTTATGAAATATAAATATTTTGGTTAACATTTAAGTAAATATATTTAAAATTGGAAATAATAAATTGTTATTTGATTAAATTAAAGTTAAAATAAGCTATTCTATTTTTTATCAAAAATATTTTTTAATAAGATTATCATTTTTATAGTCAATTAATGATAATTTTAACATAAATTCTATTAAACAATTAGTTTATATTTTTAAAATTTTTGGGGCAAATAATATAATATATTCAAATAAAGGGGGCAAACAGTATAATATATTCAAATAGAAGGGGCAAATAGTATTTACTTGTTAATGTCATGTCAGTTAATAGTAATTGTGACGGAAAATTTGACGGAATGGGTAAATAGTATAATTATGCAAAATAGAAGGGGGAGATAATATAAATTTTAAATGTCAGGGACCAAGTAGTATAATATGGCAAACCACATGGGGTAAATAGTAATTCACCCATATATATATATACATATAAGCATAATACATTTGTAGCCCCCTATACTTGGTACAATTGGTCAATTTGACACCTCAACTTACAATTTTGTCATTTCAACACTTGAACTTACCACTTTTTACCTAAGATATACTAATCTAATGACATAATACATCTACCACCCCTATACTTACCACTTTTTATCATTTTGACACCCCTACTTGCAGGTTTTGGCCAATCAAACTCTTAAGATGTGGTATATGCTGATTCGCTATTTTATGCCACATGTGATGACAGGGTTTAAAAATTACATTTTACGCAAGTTTAGGTGTTGAAATGTCAAAACTATAAGGTATCAAACTGACAAAAAGTGACAAATACAGGAGGTTATGGATGTATTATGCCTATACATATATACTAAATTTAGGTTTTTAATTTAGTTAATTGTAGTTAATTGAAATTAAATATGTTTAGTATGTTGATTTAGAATAAATTTTGAAAAATAAAGTTTATTTAGTTAATTCTGAATAAAATATAGGTTAATTTAATTTATTAGGTTAGTTTATAATAAAATGTAGGGTAATAATGTTTATTTAGTTAATTTTGAATAAAATGTAGGTTGATTTAATTTGTTAAGTTAATTTACAATAAAATGTAGCTTAATAATGTTTATTTAGTTAATTTTGAATAATATGTAGGTTAATTTAGTTTAGTTAGTAAATTTAGAATTAAATTTACTTAATTTAGTAAACATGATTTAGTTCACTATATATTAATTTAAGTAACAGACATTTTTTTTTTGTTTTGAAAAATGGTTACTTTAAATGTAGTTTTAGCACTATTAATTAGTTCAAATAGACAAATATTGATAGTAAATTTTGCTAAGAAATATTTACACGATAATCATGACTTTTTAGTGATATCGTGTAATTATTTCTTAGCAAAACTTACTGGTATTGTCTGTATATTTTTTATCTAATTGATCGTGTCAAACCTGCATTCAAAGACACCATTATCCAAAATACTTCTGAAAATGTTGGTTACTTAAATTATCAATAGTATTTATTAATTAAACTTATGGTCGATTGAAATTTAATGCATATGTGTTATTATATAAGTGATATGGTTGTGAAAATATTGATGAAGTAGTTGGTGGTGTAAGGCGGATTATTTGGGAGTGTTTTTTTATTACATGTTTAATGTATAATACTGTAATTTTGGCCTCCATATGAGGTCTGGCAAAGCTATTTACAGATAAAACTCTGCCAAAATTTTATTAGAAATTATGTTAGGAATTTAATTTTTTGTGTTCTTCTATTTTTTTAGATATGGGTAGAGATCATCCATTATTTCCACCTACCACCCCTACACCTCCACAGCCACCCACCGCTTCTATACTCCCACAGCCACCGTCTCCAGCTTCTCAGCTTTTAGCTGAGCGTTCTAGAGCCGGAGATACATCTCGTCATGCTTCATCACTGACGCCTCTCGGCGATGATGTTCATTCCCTCATTACACCTCTCCCCCAGTACAAAGCCTTTTCAGGCTTCTCACCATTCTCAGCATTTTTAGCTTTCTCCATCTTAGCTTTCTCCTTCTACCGCCTCTGTAGCTTCTGCAAAGTCAGGACACATGATTATCCAGACACAAATCAATGTCCATGGTGATATGTAAGTAGAATTGTTCAATTGCTTATTATGTTAATATATAAATAAAAAAATTTCAGTTTCTGTTTAAGTAATTAATTGTCGTTGTTTTTTATTATCAGGTTCTATCCAAATAGTCATTGTGTGAGTAATTATATTACTCAGAAGATACATTATAGGCAGCACGAGGATGGGAATACATAGAGCGATGTACCTATCACGTTCAAAAACTTCTACTTAGAGGAGTTTAAGATTTTTTTAAAAAAAACAACTTTTTTTATTAATGCAAAAGGCGTATTGTTGGCCTAAGTCTGAAGAGGGACAAATTTACCCTATATGGTGGACTGTCTTTGGGACTCAGTACAACAAGACGCTTTACAATTAGAGGAGGAAGGGCGTCAAGCCATCTGATGTCTGACAGGATATTTGGGATAAGTGGCAGGCTCATTAGCAGATGCCCATGTTGCAATAAAATTCTGCTAAGCCCCAATCAAACCGGATGACCGAGACCAGAGGTCCAGACAATGGTGTAACGAAGCACACTAATGGCTCCCATAGCATAGTCGATCATGTCACAACCTTGGTAAGATATTAAATAATTTTTATATATAATTTTGTAACATTCTTTTGTTATTTTAATTATATAAACATTTCTTCTTTTATATTTATTTAACAACTTAGTTTTTTTTTTTTTTTTTTTTTTTTTGCAGAATAAGGAGTTAGATCGAGAGCCTACGCCTTGAAAGATCTTCAAGAGAACCCATACGAATAAGGATGAATTCTTATTGATACACGATCACAAAAATTTAATGTAAGATACTTTAAATACCAATAAATTAAGGGTAAATTATAATTTACCCCCTATATTTTACCATAGTATGCTAGTTCATCCCTAACATTTCAAAATATATATTTGTTCATTCTTTTATTTTGTAATATTATCCTTAGGAGTGAGCAAAAATAACCAAAAAATTGAACCAAACCGACTAATTTGGTTCGGTTTGATTTTGTATTAAACTGAACTGAACTGAATTTATAATATATAGTTAATTTTATGGCAATTTATAGTTCGGTTTACTCAGTTTAGTGCTAATATTTTAAAGTTTATTAATAATATGAGTTTCTAAATACTTAAAACTCTTAATTAAATTATTTACCGCCAAAAAATACTAACCAAGATTATTTAATTTCATTTTAGATAATCGGTTCATTTAATTTTTTAAAAATTTAATAAATAAAATAAATATAAAAAATTAGCATTAGATATTAGAATAATGCAAAATTACATAAGTGCAATAGGTTTAAAATTGCAAAAATGAAAAAACTTGAAAACCGAAAAAACTAACTGAACTGAATCAAACCAATTCGGTTCTGTTTAATTCAGTTCAACCATTGGTTCTGTTCGGTTTGGTTTTCTTGTTGATAATTTCGGTTTAGTTCAGTTTTAGATATTTTTAAACCGAACCGACCAGTGCAAACCCCTAATTATACTATTTACCCCCTCCCTTAGTTTTTCTGTTAAATTTGTTGTTAACTAATGTAAAAATACCAAAATAACCTTTAGTATTAAACATAATTACTATTTACCCCCTCTGTTTAACTCTATTATACTATTTGCCCCTTAACATTAAAAGTTATATTTTTCATCATAATACTAATTTTTATCAATATTTATATTAAAATTATTATTAATTAATTATAAAATTATGATTATACTATTTAATAAAATAAAATACCTAATTTTAAATTTAATTTACTCAAATTTTTTATTAGTTACTAATTAGTTAATTTTAATTTAAATATCTCCATTTAAATATTAACTTGAAATATTTCTATTGCATAAAAATTTAGTCAAGTATAAATACTTTTTTAGCTTCAAAATTTATTTTTTATTTGAATTGTTAGTTTAAACTATTAGGTTTATTAGTTAAATTAATTAAAGTCATTTTTTATTTTATGATTGAACCACCTTTTCAATTAAATATTATTTTGGCTATTTATACATATTTAACAATAATTTTAATGAAAATTTTGATAAAAAAAAGTAAAAATATAATAGTGCAAAAATAAATATATGTATTTTACATTTCAGGAGGTAAGTAGTATAATATAATAAACTAAAGGGAGCAAACAATAATTAATCTATATTCCATTGGAGGGTATAATTAATGTTTTATGTCAATTAACGGTAATTTTAACAGAAATATTAACAGAATGGGAAATATTATAATATTGCAAAAAGAAAGGATGTGCAAATATATTTTTAAAATGTTAAGGATGAAGTAGTACAATATAGTAAAATAAAGAGGGTAAATTATAATTTATTCTTAAATTAAATATCAATTATTACATTTTAATAGATTTATTGAAAATGATATAACATATTTATTGTACATTGGTTACAGGATAAGACCATGGAGATGGTCGATGCTGCATCAGAGCCAGTTGAGGATGGCTCGCAGCCACCTACAATCGATATAATGAGTCTCTATCTAGAGGTTGCAGGTGGAAAGAAGAAGTGCCGCATCTATGGCCTTAGATCTCATGCTTCAACTCTCTTCCCCAACTCCTTTGGCAGCACCGGCACATCAGCTCCTTCTGCTGCCACACCATCTGAGGATCAGGTACTTTAGCTTGTTCAGCAGCAGCTACAGGAGGAACGTAATTAGCTGCTTCAATGGGAGCATGAGTGTGAGAGAGAGTGGAGAGAGATGGAGGCTAAGCGTCAACGAGTCGTTAGACAGCTCGAAAGACTGGAATAAAAATAGGAGAATATGTGCCGTATGCAGCGAGAGTGCAGGTCCATGATAAGGCATATGCAGACTAGGCTTCCGATCAATGGATTATCTTTTTCAGGTGCCTTTCTTGATGATCTTATTGATGACGATCAACCACTGACAGATCCACCTCTTCCATCAAACTTATGTTATTTGTATTTTTTATTTTCATTAGTTATTTCGTACACATATGTGCATAAATATTCATTTTATTATAAATACATATTGCGCTTTATTATTCATTATTATTTTTATTTCTACTATATATTTGTAGTTGTAATAAAAATCTAATAAAAATAAGTAGCATTATTAAAAAAAATTAAAAATTTAGTGATGGACAAGCCATCACTAATCCGTCACTAAACATTATTTAAAAAACTAATAATTCTGTAATTTTATCGACGAATGAACCAATCCATCGCTAAATCGTCGTAGGTTAACAATGGTTATATATAACTTTGTGGACTAACATATTACGATGGATATAATTATGTTTTTAATATTTTCCATCACTAATCTGTCATAGCGATGGTATGACGAGCATAGCTATGTTCCTTAGTGTTAATATGTGACTTGAATTTAGCCTATGGCATCATTATTTGAGCATTTTGGACGAGTTTGGTCATGTTTTACATGTTGGAGGCAGACATGGGCAGCAACACGGGCGTGTCTCAGGGTGTGTTGTGAACACGGGCAGATACACGGGTGTGTTGTTGGCCGTGCTGGAATCTGCCGTTTTGTACAAAATTGAACACGGGTCGAAACACGGCCGTGTAGCGCACAAAATTGATGTTTTGACATATAATTGGTGGCCAAGTCAAGAAAATCCTTTCCCAATAGGATTTGACTCTTATTTAGGAATCAAACTCTTATTTGGAATTAAATTCTTATCACCTATTCTGAAGAGGTTCCTATATTGAAGAGAATCCTTGATTAAGTTGAATTTTGGATTTATATCGTCTATAAATAGGGCTACATGTATATGTGTTAATGTGTGTCGAATAGTGAGTGTCAAAATTGTAGAGACACCGTGAATGCCTTGTGTTCTGCACGTGTGCCAAGTAGAGAGCTTGATTGGGGTGTAATTGGGGCTAAGGGTTGAGTGTTTATCTCCATTCTATTTTCTTGTATCTTTGGTTTAATTAGTGAATTTGTTCCTCCTTCACTCGTGGAGTAGGCTTACGCCGAACCACATTAATTCTTGTGTGTTTTGTGTTTTCTCTATTTTTGGTGTTGTATTTATTTATTATCTCAAATAATTTTTGATCCTCTCACGCTTCCGCAATCCCAAATTTCCTAACAAGTGGTATCAGAGTTGTCCACAATTATTTGAAATTTCGTTATGGCGACATCAAAATTGGAGATAGAGAAATTGGATCGCAATATGAGTTTTAGTTTATGGCAAATTAAGATGCGAGCTCTTTTAACACACAATGGGTTGCATAAAGCTTTGTTGGAGAAGGAGAAATTGGTGTCTACAATGACCAAAGAAAAGATGGAGGATTTGGATGCAAAGGCCATGGCTACCATTCAGTTATATTTATCGAATGAGGTGTTGCAAGAAGTTATTCATGAGAAGACAGTTGTATCATTATGGGCAAAGCTTGAGGAGCTATTTTTGAAGAAAAGTCTCTCGAATAAACTCGCTGTGAAACATCATTTGCATATGCTTAATATGGTAGAAGGTACCTCCTTGAGAACCCATATTGATGAATTTACATCCATCATGATTGACTTGGAAAATTTTGAGATCAAGTATGAAGAAGAAGATTTGGCTCTTATATTGCTCC